>OZ035999.1:4768126-4775626 GCA_964035015.1 Corallium rubrum | reverse complement strand
AACAGAAAAACCACGCGATGCCTGAAGAAACTCTGATCTGATCCTAAAGTTAAACGTGAATGATTGTGGCAATTGAAAATGGCTTTTGTTGAAGTTATTTAGTAATCTAGGCCTTGAAAAATGTAGGCGAAAGCTTTCCGATGCACATAATCAAAGACCGTGACTTATTTCAATACATCAAAATCATCCCAGCTGCCATCCCGTGCCGGTACACCGGGATCATATAAATAGGCCCTAAGTCTGTATGTAAATAATATCTGTGATGTGTTCACGTCCAGGTTTGACACGTTTTTGGTGGATGGTGTGTAGTTGGCAACCCACGGAAACTTTAGCGAAAAATATTAAAACGTCGCAAAGTTGTAACTTTTCAAAAACATCCTTTCGTTTAAAAAATTGATCGGAGAAAACCGACCTAAAATTTGGTGATATATTTAAGTATAATTTGTCTCGCAAAAATCTTATTTTTCACGTTGTAATTTTTTGCACTAATGGAAAATGATTTATTTGTTATAAAAAAGTTTATTTTTTTTCCCCACAGTTGCTAACTTACATGGCCAAACGGTTTCAGTTGGTCTCTCCTGTACTTCGAGGGTTTTTCGCGGGGTTCTCCGTTTTTCCTCCTTCCGTAAAATCGACACCTACATCTTAGCTGTGATCCGTGGTCTGAACTTTGTCGTATGCATGGCGACTGCTTGGAGCGCCTTTGATATGCCTCGACACGGCCACGTTGGAAATCTTTATAAGAATTGCAACTCTTGATATGTAATGTATCAATTGATAATACAACGACATAATATGACGTAAAAATCTCACAGCCTGGCAACAGGATGTGTTCGCAACAGGCTTGTAACAAGGCTGCATGTTAACAGTTTGTAACAATGTTGTTCATTCAAGAAGCTGCTACAACCTTGTTAGCATCAACCTGTTAACAACTTGTTAAGTGCAGAGCGGTAACAGGTTGTTGGAACAACTTGTCATCAGTCTGTTTGAGTCATCAGCCTTGTTACAAGTTGTCAACAACCTGTTACAGACATGTTAACAGACTGGGACAGCCAGTGCGAACACATGACTGTGACAGCCTGTTGAACAGCCTTGTAACAACTTGCTTGCAGGGATGTAACAGCTTGTGCGTTTTTACGTGCGTAGTTGTCGAAATATTGACTAACTTTTGTTCTTTTTTAATAATCTATTTTTCAGGAATGTCACACTTCTATTTCGTTTTGAAAATCTTAAATAAAGTTGGCTTTGATATGTTCCTCAAGTCTACTGACAATGTTCCTGCCAGAGGATTCGCTGTGAAGAGTGGTTTTATTGTCGTCATCACCAAATTGACCAATAGTGTGACTCCAGTAGGATTCTCAGCGTATGATATTCACGGAAACTCGGTGTTGCTGAATGGAAAATCTTCACTTATTTTAAAACCAAGCATTTCTAAAGGAAAGGCGATGGAAATTACAGCAACAACAAGTCGAGGTATATATTATTGCATCAACGCTTTTATATGTAGTGTTTTTTAGGGAACTCGCTGTATTAAGACCATTCGAACGAGGTCTTTTGTAACTTTAGAAGAGATAGTTCTACAGATATTGTACTAAGATGACGCTAAAAACGATGCAAGCTGATTGGCTTCCGTACACAAAACGATGCAAGCTGATTGGCTTCCGTACACAAAACGATGCAAGCTGATTGGCTTCCGTATGGGAAACGATGCAAGCTGAATGGCTTCCGTACGGAAAACGATGCAACCTTACTGGTTGCTTGGCAGTCGGGATCCTACGATATAGGTCGTCTGCAATCATTTGACGCCATCTTGATTGATTTTCAGTGAAACTCTAAACCCGTGCTAAAACAAACATGGTAGTCAGCGGTTTGTCAACGGTGTTTGCCAACCGAAAAATCAACCAAGATGACGGGCGTGACGTCATATGGAAACGATCTAACGACCGGAGGGTTTTGGCGGGAGAATTTTTGAGTTGATCTAAATATGAATACAAAAGAGAACTATAGGTATCTTCATTCAAATATTCCAAACAATAAATGTTGGGGGGTTTTAACCCTTTATTGGCCACGTTTCCGGGAGCTCCCCCCTTGACGAGTAAAATCGTCTGGCGTTAGCCAGAATAGAATTAATAAGTAGACAAAAAGCAACTTTAAAAATAGAAAGATTTAAACGTTTGAATTACAATGCCAAAATAAGCCCTAATCTTCACTTTTATTGGCTGGAGTAAACGCTACTTGGTTGCTGATAAATAAGCAAATTTTATCATTGGAGGGGGCCAGGAACCAGCAGTTTCCACGAAAACAACTAAAATTCCCCAGTGAAACGTATTTTATTTAATACTATAAGCATGCAAAATTTGAGCACTTCCTGTTGTTTATTTCTAGTGATATTCCTAATTTCGCTCGTTTGGAGAAAATGATGTCACCAGCCATATAATTTACATATTTCCAAAACGTGAATATCTCTTTAACGAAATGAGATATTACAAACTACAAACGCCGTTCATCCTCATTTTAAATGTACTTTACGATAAGATCAAAAAAAGACTGACAATTTTTCATCATAGTGACACTTTAATGCTGTGTTCTTCAAATAACAGTTATCACGACTTGTGTGTTTTTAATGTTTCACTTTACTTTTGACATTATTTTTAGTCTCGGGTGGAACTAGATACTATATTGGTCTCAAGCTGCTCAACAAGGTGGGATCAGATATAGTCCTTAAATCTAGCGATGGCAATCCTAAACATGGTTTCAAGGTTAAACAAGGTTTAGTTGTCCAAATAACAAAGACAGTCGCTTCCTTACAACCCGTCATGTTCTCCGCTGTTGATAGCAAGGGAGCAATGGTTACTTTAAACAACAAAGCGGAGATTATCCTGAAACCTTCGCCAATAAAAGGAAATCCTTACACGATAGCAATGACCCCTGGTCCAGGTATTAATGATTTTTAATAATTAATTAGATTATAGGATTTATATTTAAGGGGCGAATTTTTTCGGCTATGGCACATATATTTCGAAACTTTCGAGAAAAACACTCAAAACTCAGTAACCTCAAATTCTGTTTGTGCTGACATCGGCTAAAAAGAAGCGGGAAAACATCAAGAGCGGATTATTAGAGATGTTTAAAAAGAAAACGAGCCATCCCGCTAACCATGCAGGTGAAGGCCTGGCCAAACGCTTTCAACATCGCATTCAACATCATTCAACATTGTTGAACAATGTTGAATAATGTTGAAAGCACGAGTGGCCAAATGAATTCAACATCGTTCAACATTCATGAATGACAATTAATTGAACGCGGGCTACCACAAAAGCTGGAATCGACAATATCCCGCATGGCGCATGTCTCTCTGTTCAACAAAGTTGAATGAAATGTGGCCAAATGTGTTCAACACCTTTCAACATTTTGAGAACAATAGAAATTTTGAACGCGTGTTGAACGAAAATTTGAACATGTTCAAATTTCGTTCAACACCATTCAACAACGTTCAACATCATTCAACAGGTGTGGCCAAACGCTTTCAACATGTTGAATTCAACAATGTTGAACGATGTTGAATGAAATGTTGAAAGCGTTTGGCCAGGCCTTTAGCTAACGCATAGTTAGTGGGATGGTTTGGAAATTCGGCAAAAGTCGTTGTTCTATGTTTTTGTTCAATTTGTCTAATTTCACGTTCACTGAACGTATTGTATTTTCTGTATAATGAAGCAGTCATCCAATGGCAACCGTTCGGGTTTAATTAGTGTAGTCCTTTGTTCGTTGTCTAGTCCTTCGTCGTCACGTGTCCATAGAATTTCCTTTCTTCAACCAATTGCCTTCCTCCAACATGAACACAATAACATGACTATTGCATAATCTTGAAAGACAATGGATCTTCCAAACCATCCCCCTCCACTAACTATGGCTAACGAGACTTACACATGAATAGAATGCTTGATTGCTCTCGTACCAAAATTATACAAAATGTTTGCATAAAATCAGGATAATGAGCTCAATCAAGCATTTTTTTCTACACGGAGAATCCTGTGGTCAGATCTTGAAGTGATAGTTCAAATACGAGACGGGGGACTTTACCGGGATTTCAAAGGCCAAGTGCTTTTTGAAAAGGCGAGCCTTTTTAATGCACGAGTCCCAAGACTTTGAAAACGTATTTTGCATTATTTCAAAGTACTAGTACTTTTCCTCCGATATCACAGCGCTGTTTAAACATTAATTTCTTTTGTTTTTGGTTCATGAATTATTTATGAGTTTGAGAAGTAATAGTTCAAATACTCGACGTCGGACTTTACCGGGATTTCAAAGTGCTTTTTGAATCCGACGTCGAGTATTTGAACTGACTTCTCAAACTCATAACTCCGAAGATACCTCTGAAACGTAATATAATTTTCCTTATTTCAAAGTCCCAAGACTTTGAAAACGTATTTTGCATTATTTCAAAGTACTAGTACTTTTCCTCCGATTTCAAAACATTGATTAAACATTAAGTTCTTTTGTTTTTGGTTCATGGATTATGGATTATGAGTTTGAGAATTCGTATTCAAACTTATTACTATTTATATTAAGATTAAAATTGTAATATTAACATACCAACTTCTCTATTTCTTAAAGGTTCAACTAGTATGACCGCCTACTTTACTTACATGAAAATCATCAACAAAAATGGCGGAGATATTATTTTAAAGTCAAGTGACAACTACCCCAGAAATGGCTATCTCATAAAAAAGAACACGATGGCTGTCATAACGAAAAAAACTTCTAGCAACATGCCCGTGGAGTATTCAGTAATAAACGCTCAATCTAAGAAACCAGCTCTTGTCAATCAAAACTATAAAATAACTCTGACTCCACATATGATCCGAGGTCAACCAGTTAATTTGTTCGTTGGTGGAACTGGTAAGTACAGTAGAAACGTATTGAAAAAGTGATATTTTTTTTCTGTGCTCCCATAAGTGGCGATAAAGGGGAGAGAAGGGGAGAGTAGCCTCTGCAATAATAATTTTGATATCGTAGTATAACTACATCTTGTAAAATTTGATTTAGAACTCTCCATTTTAACTCTCCATTTCAGCTTCAGTAGCTTAAGGTGCTATTACACGATGCGATTTTTCTTGCAACTTGCAACAAATTTACATATGGAAAAAAAATCGCAAGTTGCAGGAAGGGTGTTACACGTTCAGCAACTTGCGATTTTTGTTGTAAGTTGCAGCAAAAAGTAGAACGCATCCAACTTTTCGTGCAACTTGCAATACGGCAAAAATGACAAAATCGCAAGTTGCTACGGGGTATTACACGCGGTGCGACTTTTTATGCAACTTTTAATACAACATTCAGTGATTTGTTGCAAGTTGCAAGAAGAATCGCATCGTGTTACAGCACCTTTAATGGAAGGAGCGTCTAACTGGTTATTAGAACGTTGCAGTTTAGATCCCGTCTAGACCTCAGAAACATTTTCTGAGTTTTTAAGCTTGACGAATGTCTACCGAACGTGTGTCACACACACGCTGGCACGCTTAATGTCAACCAGGAAATTCATTGCACGATTACATTAATTGTGTTTGAACATACTGCATGTGTAGCTTCTTCAACAGCTGTTATTTTTGTTTTGTTTGTGTATTAGTCAAAGGGGCAAAGAAGACTGAAGTTGAATCACCAAAGTCTGCAGCTGGTAATTTTAGATAAGTCTTATAAAATTAGTTTTAAAATGTTAATTGATTGAATATATATATATATATATTTATTATACCCACGCATTTAATCGTCCAATCAAATGTCTACATTAGCGTTACGTGCCAGCCCAATATTTTACGATGTAGGACAACTACATATTGGGCAGCAACCTTTGGACAGGTGCACAAGGTATATTTACTTGTCAATCACACGATTATTTGTTCGATATAATAAAACACCTATTGGGTTCATCTTCGCCCGATATGGAAAATATTTAAGTCTCAAATTTTAATATTAGGCTATTTTTTTTAATATTATTATATATTAATATATATATATATATATATATATATATATATATATATATATATATATATATATATATATATATATATATATATATATTATATATATATATATATATATATATATATATATATATATATATATATATATATATATATATATATATATATATATATATTTGTGAAATTCATTAATAATTCATGAGCGTTGCAGCCAATCCAATTTCAGAAATTACGTCACATGTATACCCCTGTAAACCCCATACAAGCTAAAACCAATGATGCTAATTAGTTACAACCACTAGTGGATGTATACTCTTCTGAAACAACCACTAGTGCTTGTAACTAATTAGCATCTCAATATCCCAAAGGGATTTTTACTATTTATTCATTTCACAAGTTGTTTACAACACTCGCGTCCTTGTTGTATTGAATATACAATCACTCGCCTTGATTGATTGATTGATGTTTAATGAAAACTACTTGCAGCCGTGGAGGCTGAATTACGTAGATCTTACAAGGGTATGAACTATAAGGGTAAAAACTTAAGTAGTTACAAATTGAATATATACATATTATTAAAAAAATTATATTTACAAAATGCTGACTCGATTTATACAGCGTGACATGGATGGTATAAAGGTGTTCTTGAAGCGATTAGTGAACGCAATTGGAAGTTCATATGTGCGCTTGTGTCTAAGATTGTATTTAGCTTGATGTTTAGGAGGTAGTAACGTGCGAAGTTTATGGTTATTGTCTGATGTTACTTTACTAAACAGGTTTTTACATAGCTCTTCTCTTCGCTCGAAGAGGGGAGATAGTCCAGATTGCTGAAGGCTTACTGAGTAGGGCTGTCCTCGGAAGATTATTGCCAATGACCGTTTTTGAACACGCTCAATATCATCAGACAAGTATTTGGGTAAAGAGTGGTGAAAAACTTGTGATGCGTATTCGAGTGTGGGTCTGATACAAGTGCAATAAAAGTTCACAATGTCCTTTTCGGAAATTTTTGCACGTTTCAGTTGCACCAGACAATATAGTCGTTTGTTGGCTTTCTTAATGATGTGGTTGACGTGGTGGTTCCATTGCAGGGAGTTGGATATGATAAGACCCAGGATTTTTGCGTGGTCGACAACTTCCAATGGCACATTGTCAATGTTAATTGGGTCGAAGTCCTGTTTGTCCCGTTTGAAGTTGATCCTCAGTTCCTTGCTTTTTTCTGGGTTTAATTGCAATTTATTCTCCACGGACCAGTTTTCTACTGAAGTAGCAGCAGATTGAATGAGGCTGCAGTGGTTTTTCGAAACAACTTCTGAAATTGTGGTGTCGTCAACAAATTTCCACGTGCTAGTTTCGTTCTCAGCTAGGTCATTCACCATCAATAGGAACAGCCAAGGGCCGAGTTTGGTACCTTGGGGTACACCAGATGGAATGTGTTTCCACGACGAATGCGCGTCAGCCAGCTTGACTCTTTGATACCTATTTGACAGGAAGTCCGCAATCCAAGAGTTTACTTTCCGAG
>OZ035999.1:4740626-4763126 GCA_964035015.1 Corallium rubrum | reverse complement strand
ATGTAGCTGGGAAGCCTATAGGAAGCATTGATGTCAAATTTTAGAAAAATGAATGCTTTGAACAAAGTCCAGTCGCTTGAATGAACAGTAAATCTCCGTATATTAAATATACAAAAAAACTATTTTTGTTTCAGAAACGCCTTTCTTCGTCAGCTTACACGTCAGTAATAAGTCCCCAGCGGAAACAATATTCTTCCCCGCCAAGCAATCACCAGACAGTGGGTTCCATTTGAATCCTGGAGCGGCGATGAACATCAAAGAGACTGTGGAGGACGGTCATCCGTTGACCTATGTTGCTCTTCGTGGGGATAACCATAAGCCTCTGCTTATTAACAACCAAAGTAGGCTCGTTATTACGCCGGCAAAAACGAAAACTTTGAATACTCAAGTTGAGATTACCACACCTACAGGTATTGAGTTATTTTAGAATGGTGAATAGAATGTTTGTGTACTATTTAAAACATGAACAGCAGTGTTTTATCGGATTTAAACATTCGTACTGCGAATGTTTTAAATGCATGGCTTCAAAAACTATCCATGTAATAAGCTCATATAGAATTCAATTTTGAAAATTGAAGTTGTCTATACATTGTAATTAGCATCCTGCATACCCATAATTTTCCCAACAATGTAGTATAGTTGTCTTCAAGTAATTCTCGCAATGAGCCGCAAAATCGAAGAAAAAGCTCATCGAAAATAGCGAACGTGTCTCTATCCATAGTCAATCAAGATATGGTCTGGAAATTGGTCTATCTTTTTGTTCGCCTTTATGTATTTTTGTGCACGGTGCACGGTCACTGAACACATTGCATTTTAGTATAATGAACGAATTGTCCAATAACGACGTTTCAGTTCAATCACTCAACCGTGCTATTTAAATATTAATAAACCTAAAACAAAGGATGCGCACGGTGTAAGGTACGGTTCAACATAAAATCCCAGCTCATTATAGGCGCTTTGAAGTTTGCCGAGTTTCCAGACCATATCTCGATTGACTATGCGCTATCACATATAGAGAGACGTCACGGTCATGATTTTCCTCATGAATTATTAATGAGTTTTTGAAATAGTGTATTGTAAGTAACTCCTAACTCTCTTACTCGCTGACTCTCTGTAACTCTAATTCCTAACTTCAATGATAGCTCTTACTAGTAGTTCTAAACTGTAATCTATAACTTTGACTTTCTCTACAACTCTGACTTTCTCTAATTTAACTCTAATTTCTAACTCTAACTTTAGCTCCAACTTTAACATTACTGTAACTCCCACACTGACTCTAATCCCAGTTGTATTCCAACTCTAACTTTAATCCAATTCCTAACTCTGACCCTAATCTTATTACTAACGGTAACTGTAATCCTAATCTTCACCCTAACCGTAACTTTGTTTAATAACTACTCAATAAGCGAGATTGAACCGAGGTCTTGCTGTATTGACCGAGGTTTGATATTTTACCGTAAAGGTTATTTAGTAGTTTATTATATGGCACTTTTTATTTCAAAATCAATCTTGTATTTCTTGGTCTTCGCTTCCTTTAACTTCGTCAAAACACCGAACTAGCGTTATTTTCTGCTGTTTCTTTCTCATCTGGATACTAGAACTTATTTTTATAATGTTCGTTGTTTATTTCATTTATTTTCGTCGTTTTTCGGCAATAAAAGTTTTTTATTAGGATTTTTTGTTTATTTCCATTCGTAGGGCATTAACGCTTTTCATAATGCCCGCGGGCATTACGATGCCCGGAGAAATCTCGCCACGTCATCAACCAATCACAGCACGTGATTTTACTGGAAGTAATCTGTGCCATATACTAAATATAGGTCATAACATAGTAGTGATGTCAGTGTCTTCAGCCATATATTTTTATATTTTCGTTATGATGTTTCTAGGTTTAGAAATAAAGCCCAACTTGCTTCACAAGGACTGTCATATAGTAAGCTGTGCTGGTAAGTATACGTTTATAAGTTATGTATAGGATAAATACCGAGGGCCATCCAACTTAAAACACGATTGAAGAAGGTTTTCTAAAAAATAGCCTTTACCGAGTGTCGAAGGACATTGTTATGTCGAATGTTAACTGGATTTTATGAAATAATAAGACTCCAAAGCAGTTTAAACAATTAAACAATCTTGAGAAGTATGTAAAGGTTCATTGAACTCATACACAGATTTCTACAAGCTTGTTTGAATAATTAGTCAGATGAATAATTAGTAATTGATGCAGTATCAATCCCACATTTTATGCTCAACGTTCAGTGTAATAAAGTGCTGACTCAACCAACAGATTTTGATGATTTTCATTGGTTTGCCTTCCTCTCGTAAACTACGTGGAGCGAAAAGCAAACCCTTGCTCTCCTTCTTGTATGTGGGCGCTACCGGCGTTACGATACGAGATAGTTGTAGCAGGCACCTATGAATTGGGCAATTATCAATTCATAGGGATTATATATATAATCCCCGGGCTTTATATATATAATCCCTATGAATTTATAATGAGGGATTTATGGGATATAAATCCCTCAAAAAAAACAAAGAAAACCGACTTGATCGTGTTTTAAGTAGTTCTAGTGCTTTTCATACTGTAACAACACCACGTGCTGACTTTGTGGATTCAGGAATCATGTCTTCTAACTATTTTGGTTTATGTCATATTTAGCTCCTAGTCCTCCTGTAGTTCCAGATCGTTTTATCACCCTCATTCTTCACAATAAGCTTGGCCGAAAAGTACGAGTTCTTCCCAGCAAGGGACGCCGCATGGACAGTGGATATGTGGTAGGTGCGCATAGTTTTCAGAAAGTGAACATCATTATCAAAGGCGAAAAGTACGTGGAGCCTATCACTTTCAGAGCAGAGGACCTCGAGACACAATCGAGGTTGTTATTAAACAAATCTCTATTTCCAATCTCATTGACGCCTTCAAATACCCCAGATGCTGTAACCAATATTTCAATCACTGCTGAAGGTATGGCACAGAATTGTTAACTATGTACCGTTTACACATTACAAATTACATTACATGACATCACATTACATGACGTCACATCACATTACATGACATCACATCACATTACATGACGTCACATCACATTACATGACGTCACATCACATTGTATGACGTCATATAACATGACAATGCGTTACAGTCACTGACCTCCATATAACTGGACTACGGGTGTCCCACGAAAAAATGAGCCAAATACACGCCATGAGGTGCCATCTTGTTAGGTCTTAGCCGCTAAATTGACCAATCACAGATGACCGACAGGACGCCATCTTGTTAAGTCTAAAATTAACCAATCAGCAAACCAGAAAATCAAAGATGGCGCCGTTCAATTGGGGACACTTCATGTAATACAAAAGTATCGTGGACCCGCAGTCCAGTTATATAGAAGTCAGTGGTTACAGTACAGTGCAGTACATCCCAGCACACCAGATTACATTGCATTACAGTACATTATATTACATTACATTACATGACGTTACATAACATGACATCACATTACATGACATTACATTACGTTACGTTACATTACATCACATTGTATTACGATACATTACATTACACATTACATTACACATTACATTACACATTACATTACACATTACATTGCACATTACATTACACATTACATTACATTACACATTACATTACACATTACATTACATTACATTACATTACATTACATTACATTACATTACATTACATTACACATTACATTACACGTTACATTACATTACATTACACGTTACATTATATTATATTACATTACACAGTATAGTGCATGACAGTGCAGTATCGTACAGTACAGTTAGTACAGTGTAGTGTAGTGCACTGCAGTACAGTACAGTACTGAGCAGTAACTAACCGGTAAATTTCTTATCTTTCTTATCATTTAGCTCCTCACGCGAAGCCTATACAGTCATGGTCATTCTCCAGTTTCGATGGTTCCGTTATTCCTGGTAGTCCAAACCTAACTGTGCATGGTGAAATAAGTGCTGTCGCTGATGGTCTTCACTTTGATGGTTCCACTTCCTTCATGGATACCTACATTGAAGACTCCAGCTGTTTTTACGACCCTGAATTTTGCTCAAGAGGGTTAAGTTTTGCTACCAAACTGCGACTAGATAAAGCCACAAATGATTACACGGAACCGAAATTCATTCTTGATACTGGAGGTCATTCTAAAAACACCAGGGGCATGGCACTGTTTGTTGAAAAGAGAAAACTCGTTGCTGAGGTGACGACCAAGAACATGAGATATAGAGTAAGTAAAAATAATTCGCCAATTTTCGTTTTTGGAGGATTGGTGCCAAGCCCCAGGGGGTGCCACCCCCTGATCAGAGGTAACCATGGCAACCCCGCCACAGCCCACCTCCAGGCACCAGTCACACTGTCAAGCAGTGGAAATATATATATATATATATATTACCTTGCATTCTATGAGGAGTGGGTGGGTGGGTCAACACAATGCAAAGCAAGAATCCCCACGTATTAACTCAATGAGCAGCATGTGCAAAACCAGTCAAGCTCAGACCACACTGACAAGACTCTGATGAGCGCTGAGATAATCATCACATATTATATATGAGTGACCGCTGACCAAGTATCTATTACATAGTTAGCGCGCACAACCAGTCAAGCTCAGACCACGCTGACAAGACTTTGATGAGTGCTGAGATAATATCACGTATTATAAGCGCGCGCAAACCAGTCAAGCTCAGACCACGCTGACAAGACTTTGATGAGTGCTGAGATAAACCCCATATATTATAATGAGTGTCTGCTCAGTACTGACTAGCACTGTCTCCTTTTTTACCTTGCCTAAATTACATTTAACCACATTAAAACGCTGATATTTAAGAAATGGTTTATAGTTTGGCGTGCTCCATCGAGTTATGGATGCACGCGGGAAGTTCGGAGAGCACGAAAAAAGCGTTAAAAAATGCACTTCCCAGTGCATCCATAACTCCATGTAGCACGCCAAACCATGAACCATTTCTTTTATAACAGAGAATCAGACACAAAACAACGGAAAACAATATTTGTTTCGCTGATTAAAATGAGTTTCTCATTACGTTTGAAATTACCGTGTTCCATCGAGTTGTGGAGCACGCACGGTAGCCAATCAGAAGCGCCGTTGTGTTACACCTATGTTGTAAAATGGATTGGTCTACACATGCATCTAGAAACCTTGATGGCGTAGAACACGAAGATCATATATAAACTAAGACCCCGTTTACACGATGCCGGTACAATTTGAAAACGGAACAAAATCATGCCGGTATGCAAATACAACATATAACATTTCATGTTATTTTTGTGCCAGTATCGTGTAAACGCAAGACCTAAACGGCATGATTTTGTTCCGTTTCAAATTGTACCGGCATCGTGTAAACGGGGTCTAAGGGGGCACTCGGCACTAAAATCTGCCAATCAATGATAGAAAATCGAATGCCGTGACTAGAGGGGGGGGAGGGGGGGTAGGATTCGGATGCATTATAAGTTACTTCACAAATATGGTTATGAATTAGACCTAAGTTACATACGACATTCGGTATCAAGATCACCAAGAAGGCTAATTAGTATTCATAACTTTTAATACAGATCACTTTGTCCAAAAGATGATCTTTATTGGGATTTACAGGCGTATACATGTGACTTGAATGCTACGTTTTGATTGCTTCTTAACCTCATTAATTATTCATGAATTTCACAAGTAATGTTTAAAACACGAGCTGCAGAGCTTTATCAAGTCTTTTGGATAGAACACATGCTGTGGGTGTTTTGAACAGCTTGAATAACGTTTCGAAATTGGTTGTTTTTGCTTTGATTCATCCAATTGCAAATTAGGATGACAATTTCATATAAAATTGTATGTTCATTAGTATTCTTTATATAAAATTATATGTTCATTAGTATTCTTTATATAAAATTCTATGTATTATTAAAATTACTATTCTTTCTGACGTTAATAAGTTTTATCATGCATGTATAAAACCACCGACATGGGACTGATTTCCTTTGTGTTTTCCTCAATAACTGTTAGTTTAAAGTGCCCCTAACCCCAACAATTTTTATTGTCTTATTTGGAAGAACTTTTAAAATGATAAAGTAACTTCTTTGGAAGATTTTCGCTTTTTCGCTTTGTTTTTGAGATATTTCATTTTGTTTGATATGCAAATGTCCGGAATCTACGTCACACATGCATAATGACTTATCGAAGAAGTTGGTGTATCTCTTTCATTCTCGAACGAAGTCTTTTAAAATCGAGAAGTTTGGTGTTGTGGGAGAAATACGCACACATGTTATTCATACTTTAGTGTTTTTATTTGATGAACGCAAAGATATATAACATTCTCTGATAAGTCATTATTCATGTGTGACGTAGATTCCGTACATTTGCATATCAAACAAAATGAAATATCTCAAAAACAAAGCGAAAATCTTCTAAAGAAGTTACTTTATCATTTTAAAAGTTCTTCCAAATAAGACAATAAAAATTGTTGGGGTTAGGGGCACTTTAAAATAGATTCAATAGTAATATTTTAAACCTTGTTAACTTTGTTTTCGATAACAAAAACAGAAAATCCCTGCGACGCAGAACTTGTAGTAACATTCTTAATTGTTGTTTTCTTGACTTTATTGAAAGGCTGAGACTCCTTTGGTATTAGATCAATGGGTCTACGTTATCGTAACGTTCAAGAAAGATCTCGGGTTGTCTTTGTATTACAACGCTCAACTTGGTAACATGGACAACACAGGTACCCCTGTACCAGACACGAAGCCATTTGGCACGCTTAAGAATCTTCTGATTGGTCGAAGTATCCAAGGACCACCATACCAATACGCGGCATTCGATATGGCTTCACTCACTATGTTCGAAGAGTATTTACACGAAGAGGACGTCAATCGTGTTTTTTTGTTCTTCTGGAACGGACGTAAGTTTAACTCATTGCTTCCTGGGAAAGCTGCGGGTTCTCCCTTTGACGACTAAAATCGTCTGGCGTTAAAGTATCTATGAAGTGGAAAATTCGTTGGCATTTTTGTTGTTTTATTGTACAGAGGAGCATGACATGAGCACTCACTGAAAATTTCAAGAGAATATATGATGCGTAGTTTTCGCGCTAACGACTCTCGAAATTTGCCGTGGATAGTTTGTTTTTGGGAAATTTGGGCTTCTTGGTAACAATGCCTTATGACGTACGCAGATGGATCATTAATAGTGAAATCTATTGTTCTTATGCATAGTTGTCCATCTGCGTACGTCATAAGCATTGTTACCGAAATCCCAATTTTTCTCCAAGAACGAACTAGCCGTGACAAACTTTGAGAGTTAATAGCGCGAAAACTACGCATCAGATTCTCTTGAGATTTTCAGTGAGTGCTCCTGCCATGCTCCTATTCCTATGTACAATAAAACAACAAAAATGCCAACGAATTTTTCATTTCATAGACACTTTAAACACATGCAGTAAATCATGAAGAGGTCGTTCTTGATTGGCTTAGGCAGAAATGGGTTAACTACCAAAGCAATATGACAATAACAATCACAATAATTAAGAAGCTTTGTTGGGACAATTATTGTGGGACAATGAACTCAGTACCATCTTTCCACGACCAATATCCCATCATCCCATGTAGCTCAGTCGGTAGAGCGTCGGACTAGTAAACCGAAGGTCGCGGGTTCGAATTTCAGCTGCGGTCAAGTAGAGTTTTTCTCTACTAAAGACTGTTTTCTATTACGTGGACTTTCCCCGCGCAGGCGGAGCGTGCATTGTTCAATTCGCTCTGTTGAAAATTTCCAACTTTCACAGCCCACTCCACCCGCGTGGGCAAAGCGCACGTACACGCGTAAAAACGCACAACTTGTTCACGGGTCAACAGGCGTGAACAATGTTGTGCTGCTCGCCGTGAACAATGTTGTGCTGCTCGCCGTGAACAAGTTAAGTCAACAAGTTGTTCACTTATGGTTCGAACAACTTGTTCACGGATAAATCAACAGTCATGAACAAGTTGTTCCAACAGCACATTTTTTATAGCCAACAACGTTGTTCGCACATGACACAATATGTTGTAACAGCATGACGAAATAACAACGATGAACAACAATGTTACAACAATGGTGAACATGGTTGATGTATCAACACGTTCTTCGGTTGTTACAACATGCGTGAACATGCAACGATTGTTGTTTCATCAAGCAGTAACAACTTGTTGAAACAATGATGAACAATGTTGTTCATTTATCAATGTTGTTCACATATGTCAACAAGTTGTTACAGCATTGTTCAGGCAACAATGCTGTAACAACTTGCGAGATTTTTACGTGTGTAATGGAAAACGGCCTTTAAGCCGTAATCAAACGAGAACGCAAGTCATCGCAAGTTGGCAGTTACGCTATCTCAGCCAGTCGCTCTGAATAGTTCCCAAAAATATCATGTACCGTGACAAAGTTAAAACTTGTTTAAAACACTCATGAAACCTTTATTTTGTTAATTTGGGTGTTCGAACGACCGCCACAGAAATTCTGACTGCCAACTTGCGATGACTTGCGTTCTCGTTTGATTAGGGCTTAACCCGTTATGGTTTGTGTCTCCAAGTAGCACCTAATATCATTAAAATTTTTGATTTTCTGATCAACAAACTGTTAAAGTGACAAGTAATCATAAATATAATAAGGATATTAATTCGACTTATAAATAATTTTGGTAAATGAACATCCGATGTTAAAGGGTATTGGCAATAAAAAATAAGTTTATCTCATTTGAAAGAACTCGTCAAATGGTATAAGAAGACCTTTTTACAATTTGTTTTGGTTTTGGAAATATTTCGACCAAAGACAGCGTGCTGTCCGCCAATCTTGTTGTAATATTGGGTCTAATTAACTTTGTGACGTCACAAGCAGGGTAAACCTGCAGTGGGTGACCAAATTTCTAGGGAAGGCTTTTTAAATGTTGTGGGTCAATTTAAAATGGAAATAGCGCAACAAAAAATCGAGTTTCTAGCTCATAATGTCATAAGGTTGACAAGATAAAAACTTCACTTTACCCTGGTTATGTCGTCACATGCATAATTTTGCCTATCGAAAATAATTCCAAGATGGCGGACAGCACGCTGTCTTTAGTTAAAACCAAAACAGGTGCGGAAAAATTGTAAAAGGTCTTTTTATACCATTTGACGAGTTCTTTCAAATGATATAAACTTAATTTTTATTGCCAATACCCTTTAAAAAAGCTATTTCTCTCTTTTTTAGAATCAGCAAAGATATACTACGCCACACTTCGAATAATCAATGGTGCAGGGCGAGCGGCGGTGTTAAAACCAAACCAAGGAAATGTTGATGGTTTTCCTATTAAACCCAATAGTACTGAACAGATTGAGTTGATGTCAATGAGCACGGACAAGAGTCCTATTGAACCTGTAATATTCCACGCTATCGATGCCGAAACATCGAGTAAACTGATGATTAATCATTTCATTCGTCCTTATGTGGTTGTTCCGAAACAATCAAAGAAGGATTTGACGACCATTTTGATAACATCTCCAGGTATAAAATCATTTTATTCATATTAAAGGACATTGGCAATAAAATTGAAGTTTGTCAAATTTGAAAGAGCTCGTAAAATTGTAATAGAAGATCGTTTACAACTTTTTTGTATCTTTCCTCGTTTTTAAAGTGCCTATCTCACGTTTGGGGCTTTTACATTCGTAATATTTGGGTCTTGCTAAGCAAAATCATAATATATCTTGTCAGCCGAAAATTTCATCTTCATGGAGTTTTTCGCTGTCAAAGTTACCGGATGTGATGTCACAAGAGACATTCCAAACCAGTTTTCTTTTGTTACTTGCCACAAAAATGCCTCTTGTCACATCACATCCGGTAACTTTGACAGCAAAAAGTCCATGAAAATGAAATTTTCGGCTGACAAAATATATTATGATTTTGTTCAGGAAGACCCAAATATTACCAATATGTAAAATCCCCAAACGTGAGATGGCACTTTAAGTATTTCAGTTTGTCTGATATGTAAATTAGATGGTCTCTGACGTCAGGAGCAGGGTACAGTATTTTCATACATTGCAAAAGCACTTACACCTCTATGATTGCTCAACATAAAATGTTTAGTGTCACAAGGCGTTTTTATGTGCACAGTTTTAAGTTATTTCCTTAAACAAACTTGGAGATATAATTGATTTTGCTACGTGTGAAAATACTGTAGCCTGCTCCTGACGTCAGAGACCATCCAATAGGCGAGTTTCAGGGCGTTGCGCACGCATCGTTTTGGAAAGGAATTGGCGGGCTCTTGGCGGGCTCCCCACAAAGTAAGCAATGGCAAACAGACTTGCTAGCGAGCCAACAACAGCAGAATAACAGTGTTAAACATCCAGAAACTGTATCTATACTTTGTTTATCTTCAACAGTACGTTTACTTTGAGTGGAGCTTGCCAGTTTCTTTGAAAAATGATGCGCGCACAACACCCTGAAACTCGCCTATTTACATATCAAACAAACTGGAATATTTTGAAAACGAAGAAAGATACAAAAAAGTTGTAAAAGATCTTCCATCACAATTTTACGAGTTCTTTCAAATTGACAAGCTTAATTTTTATTGCCAATGTCCTTTAAGCCCTAATCAAACAAGAACGCAAGTCATCGCAAGTTGTTAGTCACATTTTTTGAACAAACTTCGTGGTGTTTGGATATCCTGATGAGACACTCCTCCGAGTGTATGATATAGCATCTCAAACAAATCAGTATTTTAAGAGAAAATCGGGATAAAAATTTGTTTAATTTATGTAATTTCTTCCTCCGATATCCAAACCACCGACACGGTACTGATTTCCTTTGTGTTTTCCTCATGAATTATTAATGAGTTTGAGATGAATGTTTTAAACAAGTTTTCAAAGACTCATTAATAATTCACAAGGAAAACACAAAGGAAATCAGTACCATGTCCGTGGTTTTATACCTGATAAAACTTCTTGACGTTAGAAAGAATACTAATGAACTTACAAATTTATATAAAGAATACTAATGAACGTAACATCCAATAACGAATCGTTTTTGAAGCCATTCAAAACACTCGCATCACGTGTTTTATCAGATCAAAAACACTCGAGCTGCGCCCTCGTGGTTTTAAATCTGATAAAACACTCCTACTCGTGTTTTAAATATTACTTCACTTTGTCACAGTACATAATATTTTCGGAGGGGCTGGCTGAGATAGCGTGACTGCCAACTTGCGATGACTTGCGTCCTCGTTTGATTAGGGCTTTAAAGTAACTCAAGTAAACTAATATACTGAACTTATTGGAGCACATATATACTTGCTACCGAGTATAAATAAATTTTCTTTTCTTTTCTTTTCTTTTCTTCTCCTGTTATATAGCGCCATCAATTCTTCCAAAGTATATCTGGAACTTTAAACACGTTGACATGCAAGTAGTGAGGGACAGCAATCCAAAGTTGACGATACACGGAAATTACAAGACAGAAGAAGACAGTTTACGTTTATTGCCAGAAGATACCTGGATTGACGCAGGAGAGTTTAAAGGTATTTGACAAGACTTTGGGTTGATGTAAAATCTGTCTCATCAAGGGAAGCGTGGGTGGGGTGTGCTGTTAGGGCGCTGCCTTCTCACTGCTGCAGGCCAAAGTTAAGTCCACTTGGACGGGGTTAATATTTGGATGGGTGACTGTCTGGGAATAACCCCCATTCTCGAGCTTGGAACTCATGTGAGTTGGGTTTAGTTGGTCTCTCCTGTGCTTCGAGGGTTTTTCGCCGGTTTCCCCCCCCCCCCCCCTACGTAAAATCAACACCTAGGTCTTAGCTGAAAAGGCCCTGGAAACGAGGTTGATTCCTCGCTCGCAGAAACAAAATGGCGGGAAAAATCTTAGGGGTGAAGTACGCTTTGTAAAAGAATTGTATTACGAGAGATTTTTATTGAAAGTTTTACCCACGAATTGAAGACACTCGAGACCACAAAGAGTTTTATGTTTTTCTATATAGTCTAGACATTTCTGAGAATGCTATTATATATATAATGTCGACAGGTTGCGAGTTATGCACTAGGATTATCTCGTGAGATCTAAAAATAACTTAAGAGGATTTAGGCAAGGCTCCCATTACTGTATTCATGCTCGCTTGGTATTACTCGTTTCTCTCGTCCTGGAACTCAAATATGCACACAAACCTGATTTTCTTTCTTTTTTTTTACGTTAATTCAGGAACTTGCATTAGTGATCCACAAATGTGTGACGAAGGAATGGCCATGGCGATTAAACTCAAGTTCAACGATGAAGCTAAAAATTACACCGATAATCCGCGATTCATTTTAGACAGCGGAGCCCATGATCCTCAATCTCGTGGATTCAGTATTTATTATAAAGACAATCGTCTGTATTGTGACGCATCAATTTCAAACGCAGAATGGAAGGTAAGTCTCGAAACGCAATGTATTATATATGTCAAATATGGCATGTCACGTGAGCGATGTTAACGCGACTTGTTTTCGTTGATAGGTATCTGCTCCGATCAGCTTTCATGAATGGAAATATGTAATGTTCTCCTGGAAAGCCAACGAAGGTCTATCTTTTTACATCAACGGACACCTTAAAGATCAAATGAAACACTCCATTGGCAAACCAGGATTGCATCACGCAGACAAATTCAGTCATTTTGAAATAGCACGAAACACCGCTGGCCCACCTTATGGAAATGCTCAGTTTTCGATAAACTCTTTGGCGTTTTTTGACGAATATTTGTCAAAGGCGGATGCTCTTAGACAGTACATCTACTACTGGGGAAATGGTGAGTTTCAGGCAGTAACATATAATTTGAGCATTGATTCGCGTGTTTTGTATGATTTGTATCATATGCAAGCGTGACGGAACGGGGGTTATAGCCCCTCCCCCATTCTCCCTGCAGTATTTCTAACAAGGGGGTTAAGCCTTCCCAATATCTCTGAAGATAAGGCTAAGAATGGTTTAAAATTTCCTGGGCAGGGGATTGTGTCGAAATACATTCACATGTCATTCTATCGATGAATTAGACCCTGCAATATAAACCATGCATCTTCCGCACTCAACCATGCTATTTAAATATTAATAAACCTAAAACAAAGGATGTGCACGGTGTAACTGTAAGGTACGGTTCAACATAAAATCCCAGCTCATTATAGGCGCTTTGAAGTTTGCCGAGTTTCCAGACCATGCACGTGGTACGTTTGCGAGCTTGGTGTAATATGTAACAGACGTTCGGTGGACGTTCGTCAAGCTCAATTACTCAGAAAAGATTTCTGAGACCCCAGACAGGGCCCGAACCCGCAACCCTCCAATGACCGGTTAGACACTCTACCCATTGAGCCACCGAGGCTCAGATGGAGAACTAAGGTTACAAATTGTAGTGCATGTGGTACGTTTGCACTACATGTATACGTACAACTTATCATGTCACTTAAACAGCAACATCTCATATGCAAACGCTACCACTTAGGAGCACATATGACTATGAATTTGCAACCTTAGCTCTCCATCTGAGTCTCGGTGGCTCAATGGTTAGAGCGTTTAACCTGTCATTGGAGGGTTGTGGGTTCGGGCCGTGTCTGGGGCCTCAGAAATCTTTTCTGAGTAATTGAGCTTGACGAACGTCCACCGAACGTCTGTTATATTTCATGTTACATTTCTTTGAGTTGTCGAGTGGTTTTAATTTTGGTGTGTGCTTTTAACGCATTCGTATGTTACTTTCAGCGGTTCCCGCTTTCTCAGATCGTTACATTAAAGTACGTTTCGACAACAAAGCGGGATCAAACGTGAGGATTACACCAAGTAGAGGTGATTCCCGTGACCAAGGCTACTCCATTAAACCTCACATGTCTCTCGAGGTCTCGTTTGTTACCAAGACAACATCCGCAAACGTTCCAGTTACGTTCCATGCCCAGGACGAACTCTCTGGCGAAGCTCTCTTGATCAACTCATCCGAGGAGCCATTTGCGGTTAACCCAAGTGATTCAACCACTCAGATGACAGTAGCAACTGTGACGTCATCAGGTTAATATTAAGTGTATTTTACTTCTAGGTAACCACTTAACACATCCATTGAAAGTAGTACACATTGCAAACATTATTACAAACAATAAATATCTCAACAACGTACTTTGTCATTTTTAAGTGTTCTTTGTTTCAAGTAAGACAGACTTAAGTTTCCTTTCATATGCACTTTAAATAATATCAGATCGGAATTTTTCACTTGATAGTCACTTTAGTACAACCATGGATAGTAAAAATAATATAATTTATGTTATATAGCTAGAGTTTCACTGGACACAACGATGACTGTCATTGGTTAGTTTGTGATCACATGACCTTAGCTAAATTTCAATGTCTACCGAGTGGGCAATAATTGAGAACTTATTGCCTGCTCGGTCAATAAGTTTTCAATTAATGCCCGCTAGAACTTTGAACTCTTCACGGCATCCTATAAACAAAAGCTTGTTTGGTACAAAAAAGATAATTTATCGGTCTTTAAAGCATGTGTGAAGATTAACTGGAGAAATATATTGCTGTTCTTTTGTTCTGAGACTCATATTTGTTTGGTTGAAGTGAAATTACGGAGCCAGGCGAAATGTTTTGGTAAGTCTTAGCGTTTGTCTTTTGTGTACTTTCCCTTGATAAACGTCGAAATTATTCAGCGAAACTCAAGCTATATAACAAAACACCCGAGTCTCGATGTTTCCCTCGACTTCGTCTCGGGAAATATCAAGACTCTCTGGAAAACAAAACTAACTGTTTCCCTTGGGAGCAGACATTAAGTGTATATAATTAGTGATCTACAGGGTGTATCAAAAAAAAGGCTACCCTTAGAAAATATAATTAACATTCTTTTCAAATAACCTATTGTATATTGACAGCCCTGTGGTCAGTTGAACCATTTTTAATCGAACTGATATGAATATAATTAACATTTTTATTTCAGTTATGCTCCTTCATACGTTTAGAAGTTATCGTAATTTCCCAGGTGTATACGACCATTTGTTTTTTACGCATCCATGACTTCAGAGGTGTCCAGGGCTGTCAATATACAATAGGTTATTTGAAAAGAATGTTAATTATATTTTCTAAGGGTAGCCTTTTTTTTTGATACACCCTGTATACTGCGTATTCTTCATGACGTAATGATCGAATGCGCATTACAGTGCAAAAAGACTGGATAGGAAACTTGATGACGTGAGCATAACAACCTGGTTGAAATTGACAAGCTTAAAAACCCCTTGTATATATTTAAAGTTTAGGATTAATACAACTTAAAATGAAAATTGAACTGCCTGTAAATACGACAAAGCCACAATACGATAAAATCCCATCTATTCTTACTCATTTTAAAAGAAAGTATCAAGGTTTACTAGTTAAAACATGCATCCCAAATTCCAAGCAAAACAAAGTACTATTTTGGGACGCCAGTTTCTTTGAAACACCACAGAAAACATCAAAACAAAGATCAACAACGTTTACCTCGAACACTCGATTGTGGCTTAGGTAGGTTTGTAAGGCGATAAAATCATTTGAAACGTCAACATAGTCATCTGAATGTGAGAACATAAAGAATTTGAAGAAAAGTTCACTTAAAAACCTCAGTAAAACAAGCATACTCACGCCATTCGTGACATCACAATTTGCAACTAGGTTTCAACCATTTTGCAAACTGAGTGAATGCGATTTAACCAATCAAAAGGCTCAAAACACCCCACATGACGAATAGTTTCCTATCCAGTCCTTTTATAATCCATGGTACAACATATTTCTGATTGGTATAACCATAATAATAAGCAACCATAATAGTAACCAACTATTTCTGTTACAATGTCTAGTCAAATGTGTCTCTCCCAACGGCAAGTTTTCTGATCCTACAAACGAATATGGCTACATCAAGTGCACCTCGGGCTCAGCTAAGAGAGTAGCATGTGACATTGGTATGAAGTGGGAAGATGAAACCAAATCCTGTCAACGAAAAGGTAAGGTTTTAATTAAATATAACAAATAATAAGTTCCGTGAGTATCTACTCTAATAAACATGCGAAAGAAGCTTATGTTTGTTTGTTTGTTTGTTTGTTTGTTTGTTTGTTTGTTTGTTTGTTTGTTTGTTTCCTTGTCTGTCTGACTGTTTGTTTGTTTGTTTGTTTCCTTGTTTGTTTGTTTGTTTGTTTGTTTGTTTGTCTGACTGTTTATTTGTTTGCTTGCTTGTCTGTTTGTTTGTTTGTCTCCCTGTTTGTTTGCCTACTTGTTTGTTTGTGTGGTTTGCTTGCTTGTCTGTTTGTTTGTTTGTTTGTTTGTTTGTTTGTTTGTTTGTTTGTCTGTCTGTTTCTTTGTTTGTTTGTTTGTTTGTTTGCCTACTTGTTTGTTTGTTTGTTTGTTTGTTTGTTTGTTTGTTTGTTTATTTGTTAATTATTTATTTTATTGTTTCATTGTTCTAACCAGGTGGTCTTCCTACATTGTACTACGCCACACTGCAGCTTCACAATAACGCTGGAAAAGACATCCAATTGATTGAAAGCAACAGAAATGAACCTGCGCATCTGCTCACGAAGGGCGACATTCGTAAAATTAAATTAATTGGACATACAGCTAAACATTATAAATTTCAAGCTATTGATAACAGCACAGGAGCATCACTGGTTTTAAATAATCAGCCATTTGCAAACTTAGTTCTTGGTGAAGATCCTGACAAAATCATGGAAATTACGATCAGCAACCCAAGTAAGAATATATACATTTTAAGACCAAACCGGGACCAGTTGCGAAAAATGCAACTACACAGGCCTTCCGGCAGGAATTGAACCCACGACCTTGCGATTCTAGTGCAATGCCCTGACCACTGAGCCACGGAGGGCGTTGCCGAGAGCTTGATCGCGAGTTCTGTATATATAATAAGGTGGTAATGCCAGGAGAGAATTGAGTATATTATAAGTAATATTGGGCATTTCACTCGATTACATAGCATGTTCTAAGGATTTGGGGTGAAGGAAAATTCGAGTGTAGAATATATACATTTTAAGACCAAACCGGGACCAGTCCGTGGCTCAGTGGCCAGAGCATTGCACTAGTATCGCAAGGTCGTGGATTCAATTCTTGCCGGAAGGCCTGTGTAATTGCATTTTTCGCAACTGGTCCCAGTTTGGTCTTAAAATGTATATATTCTACACTCGAAATTTCCTTCACCCAAAATCCTAAGAATATGATAAGTTGTACGTATACATGTAATGCATGTGGTTAGAACTTTGTCAAGCTCAATTACTCAGAAAAGATTTCGGGAACCCAGACTCGAATCTGTAATCTTCTGATGACCGGCTAGATGCTCTAACCATTAAACTACTGACTCGGATGGAGAGCTACGGTCGCAAATTCATAATCATATGCGTGCTTCTAATTAGCCGTAGCGTTTGCTTGCTACCCAAGTAAATAACATTTTGCTACACGTTTTTTTCTCTGACGAAGAGATTTCGTTTGAAACGTTAATTAGAGTTTCTATATTAGTATTTCGACAGTACACTGACTTTTTAAACGTTTTCGATTAGTAACATCTCTATATCTGTGCATGTCACCATATAGAGTGACATGCACAGACATATAGATGTTGCAGTTTATCTACTGTATTATTGCTTGTGTTTTTAGATTAACTACTAAATTATTTATTTATTTACCAAGGTCATTTCTACACGGTCGCAACGTACACTGGAGTACAGCCAAATGCTGGAACAGACGCTAATGTGTTTATTCAACTTATCGGAGACCAAGGCACTACAGAAGAAACGCCATTAAAACATATTGGAACGAAGGAATTCCGACCAGGACAGTAAGTGTTCTGGAGTAATAGGTCAGCTCTCTCGACATGTGCACAACAACCGCTGACCTAAAACGTTCAAGCGTTTAGCGAATAACTTTGGGTATATTATAAGTGATATTGGGCATTTCACTCGATTACATAGCATGTTCTAAGGATTTTGGGTGAAGGAAAATTCGAGTGTAGAATATATACATTTTAAGACCAAACCGGGACCAGTTGCGAAAAATGCAACTACACAGGCCTTCCGGTAGGAATTGAACCCACGACCTTGCGATTCTAGTGCAATGCTCTGACCACTGAGCCACGGAGGGCGTTGCCGAGAGCTTGATCGCGAGTTCTGTATATATAATAAGGTGGTAATGCCAGGAGAGAATTGGGTATATTATAAGTGATATTGGGCATTTCACGCGATTACATAGCATGTTCTAAGGATTTTTGGTGAAGGAAAATTCGAGTGTAGAATATATACATTTTAAGACCAAACCGGGACCAGTTGTTTTCGAGTTTTGAAGCAAACGTTGTCCAATGACAACTATACGTTTGACAGATCAAATCAATAACGAATAGGAGGTGTAACTTTTCGTTGTAATTGCTTCAGTTTCAAGCTTCAACAGTTTGTTGATATTTTCTCCCGTGCCACGGGCAAACGTGGAATACAAAATAAATGCGTCATATCGAAGTGAACTACCCTTATCAGACGATCTGCGTTCGCTGATCATTCCAATTCTCACAATTAAGCCAAAGACAAGTTATGCCAAGCAAACGCTGCCGTGTGAAAAGAACGATGACAAGTATTGACAACGAAAAGTTACACCCCCTATTCGTTATTGATTTGATCTGTCAAACGTATAGTTGTCATTGGACAACGTTTGTTTCAAAACTCGAAAACAACTAGTTATTCGCTAAACGCTTGAATGCAAATGGTAGTATATATCAATCACTGACAGGGTGATCAATCCAAAGATGGCGGTTTATGGATCCCTTTTGCATAGTGACCACGAAAAAGTTAATAATAATTTATGACTGTGATTACGATGATTTAGTGATGATTACGATGAGAAGAATTATAATAATTAGAATAAATTAGAATAATTGGAATAATTAGAGTGAAGTAAAAATGTAGTGGACAAGTACTTGAGCTTGCAAAATATTGTTATTTTTTTAGGATTGATAATTTCCGTGTTCCTGCTTTGGACATTGGTAAAATACTCAAAGTTAAAATAAAGCATGATGGATCTGGAAAGTCGTCATCATGGTACCTGAACAAGGTTTGAACAATTCTTCGTTTTATACTTTTATCGGTTTTGTTTCATTACGATTTTTTGCTAATTAGGGCTTTACTTAAAGTGCCTCTATGGCCTGTGGGATCTTTACATATTTAAATAACTTAGGTTAAAAGAAAATGTTAAAAAAAATTTAAATCCCCGCCCACTAACAGCGCTACAAAGTTGGTACCTCTATAACTGTGACCGTGCATTAGGGACATGGTGCGAGTTTACTGTGCGACGTCACGGTCGGAACCGAACTTCTGACTATTTAGTGTGTTTTTGATATTACGTCTCTTAAACTTTTATTTAAGCAATGAAAACTTTAGATATATTCATCAATATGTTCCAAGATGGTTCGTCAGACTCGGCGGAAGAAATGTCGGTGTTCCGACTGTGACGCAAATGTGACGTAGATCTATCAATTAGAACCCAGGCCCAAGAAAACGGTCTAACTTTCAAAACGGCGCGATTTGGGCTGATTTGGCCAACTTCGGAGTGCTGTTAATGGGCGAGCATTTAATATTTTTGAGAAAAAATATCGGGAAACATTTTCTAATAACCTAAGTTATTTAAATATGTAAAGATCCCACAGGCCATAGAGGACGCTCTAATAATTTTTTTGTTGATTCATTGAAAATTAAGTTTGTCTAGTTTGAAGGAACATTGAAAATGACAAAGTAACATCTTTTGTAGAATTTCATTTCCTTGCTTCATTCCTGAGATATTCAGGTTTGTTTGATATGCAAATGACCTACTTATGACATCACTGCATAATGACTTTTTGAAAGAGCATCAATTTTAGGATGGTCCAAATATTTTACACACAACTACGCACGTTTAGTGTCCAGTCATGGCTACATGCATGTACGTGAAAATTTTAAGTACTTTCGATAAGTACTCTCAAAGAAAATCATACTTTTCTGAAAAGTCATTATGCAGTGTGATGTCATAAGTAGGTCATTTACATATCAAACAAACCTGAATATCTCAAGAATGAAGCAAGGAAACGAAATTCTACGAAAGATGTTACTTTGTCATTTTAAGTGTTCTTTCAAATGCAATCATAAAAAACTGGGGTGAAATTTCGCTGCATTGGCACTTTAATTCTACAGAACACAGTAATCTTTATTCCGAACTTATTTTTTCATTTCATGTGCCTTTTAAAACCACCTTCCGTAACATATCCTTGATTATCTACTTATTTACATTTTTTTCTTTTAAAATCTAGGTAAGCGTCAAAGGAGACGACCAGCGTACCTTCGAGTTCCCGTTCTACGACTGGTTGAGGAGCCAGAACGGTGGCATAGGTCCTGTCGAAACAGAGCTCTTACTGGACCATGGAAAGAGTAAGTGATTTGTTTTTCGGCTTTGCATTTCTTCTTTCAATACTGAAGACGTATCGTATTGGTACTTTGTAGCCCAACATGGCTATTGTCTGCGTTCATATGCCTCTGACTTCAATAGCCTTGAGCAGGTATGCAAAAAGTTCATTGTTTCAAAACTATATATTATCGTTATTTAGGAACTTGTATTCCTTCGTGTAAAAATGGTGGAGAGTGTATCGCCGGGAAATGCCATTGTACCACAGCATTTGAAGGGAACAGTTGTGAGAAAGGTACATCGAATTTATCTGTTTTTATGTCTTTGATATGATTGTTTGCGAAAAACTTCAGTTTTTAAGGGAGTCTAGTTTTAAAATTTCGAGATTGCAAATAATGTTTATCTTTCATTTAGCTTTATGTCCTATTCCGTGTAAAAATGGCGGAGATTGTGTTAATCCAACGACAAACGAGTGTCGCTGTCCACAAGGATATCAAGGGCAGTATTGCGAAAACGGTATGTTAATTATTGTCAGGTCTTTCTTTTGCTTCTTGGTTGCTGTTGGTGGTGGTGGTGGTGGGACTGTTTGTTGTTGTTGTTGGTGGTGGTGGTGGTGGTGGTGGTGGTATAGTGCTGGTGGTGGTGATAATGGTGGTGGTGATGCTGGTGGTGGTGATGGTAGTGGTGATAGTGGTGGTGGTGCTGTTGTTGTTGGTGGTGGTGGTATAGTGCTGCTGTTGTTGTTGGTGGTGGTAGTATAGTGCTGCTGTTGTTGTTGGTGGTGGTGTTGTTGTTGTTGATACTGGTGGTGGTGGTGGTGGTGGTGATGGTGGTGGTGGTGATTCTGCTGTAGTTGTTGTTACTGTTGGTGGTGGTGATGGTGCTGCTACAGTTCTGACTCCACACTATCGTTTTTGTTTCATTTCAATAAGTTTCTACTTTACTTCATTTCAGCTATTTGCACTTCTCGATGCCTAAATGGTGGAATTTGCATAGGACCAAACCGTTGCACATGTTTACCATCATACTCTGGCCTGAGATGCGAGATATGTAAGAACATCCACATTTTATCCTTTCAAACCATACTTTAATAACCTGTCTTGACATTGATTTATTTTATTACTTCTCCAGCGTCTTGTAAACCTGTTTGTATCAATGGTGGAATATGTAAGAACTCAAGTTGTGAATGTACTTCTGGTTTTTCTGGAGACTATTGTCAAATTGGTAAGTAGGAAGATTGAATTGCTAAATTTTTCAAGTCTTTCTAAGGCGCTGTTACACGAGGAAATTTGTCTTACTACTTGGAATGGTGCTTCAAGGTGTATATTATTTATAAGTAATAGCATGGCATTGAGGTTGATTAGTGATTAAATGTACCCGAAAGCTGAGGGAGGTTTAGTAAAAGTCCCGAGGGCGAAGCTCTCTTTTACAAAACCTCCCGAGGTTTGAGGGACATTTAATCACTTATCAGCCGAAATGCCATGCTATCACTTTGTAATATTATGGTTTCTGAGGAAGAAGGAGAGTAAAACAAGAACGCTTTTGGCGGAGTCAACAACTTCAAAGTGAATAAATTATTGAGTTGTGATTAATACTATTGGGAATTCGATAAGTGTTCACTTCATGTAATTGTTAGTTGTTATATGCATAAGCAAACTTTGGCATAAACATTAGGTATGATTAGTTACTAATCTTACCTAATCTTTATGCATCGGGTTATTTAGGGATTAAATGTCCCTGTGGGAACAATGAAAACCGAGGTGACCGTGATATTACAGAAAAAAAGCACCTTATCTGACACTCCTAGTTTGTAATTTGAGTAACGTTGCTATCAAAGAAACGAAACGTAATATTTCTTGATTATTTGATTGCCTGTTGTTTCCTAGAACACACTTGTGAACTATCGCTTGAAGCCGGGCCGTGTTTACAGGAATTGAAACTAGAAATGAAGAAAGGAAAACCCGAAGAGAGGAGCGAAGGATGTAGTAAATATCTGTCAGAAGTATTGAAGAACTGTAATGTACGATCTTCAACGTACTCACTGTCTGAGTGTGAAAAGCAGTGTGGTAAG
>OZ035999.1:4608126-4735626 GCA_964035015.1 Corallium rubrum | reverse complement strand
TCTAAATTTCAGTTATAAAGCTTACTATTTACGATTTAAGATTTCTACTGGATTTTTATTTGATTTCGGTATAAAAAGGCTGCGTGCTCGAATTTTCTATTGTAGGAATTGAATAGTTGCCTACTTCGTTTTTTGTAGACAATACAATAGAATAGAAAATACAATAGAATACAATGGAATACGATACAAATTGAAATACAATAGAACACAATGGAATACAATAGAATACAAAATACAATAGAACAATGGAATACAATAGAATACAAAATACAATAGAATACAAAATACAATGGAATACAATAGATCATAATAGAATAGAATACAATGGAATAGAATACAATAGAACACATTGAAAATAACAACGCAATGGAATAGAACGCAATACAATACAATAGAATACATTGAAATAGAATAACATTAGAACACAATGGAATATAATGCAACAAACAATAGTCAGTAGAATACAAAATACAGTAGAGTACAATGGAATAAAGTAGAACACAATTTAATGCAATATAATACAATACAGATCACATTGAAATAGAACACAATGGAATATTAGAATGCAATGCAATATAGACCGCATTGAAATCGAATACAATAGAACACAGTGGAATTGAATACAATACCACCAAATATAATACAACGGAATACAAAAGATTACAATTTTGTTTTTAATCTGCCCTGGCTTTTTCCCTCCTGCGTTCCTGTACAACATAAATCAAGAGCATACCTTTAACTTCAAAACTGACTTCACACATCACTAACTGGTCATTCATTTTGTAAAAATATTTAACTGTGTGAACACCAACTGCGAAGGTTTCTCCAGGTTTAACATTTGGATCGGTGGTTTGTAAACTGCTAGGGCAGTTTGGTTGTGGTATGTTCCATGTTACGCGCACACGTGAATCACCTGGTTTGACATACGTTACACCAGCGGCTACTGATGGACACTCGCATGCTATAGCTAACGAAAGAAAGTGCAAATCTACAATTTTAAATGTTGATAAACAACACATGTTGAGCAGTCTGACAATGGAAGCACGGGTGGCGTGTGCTGTTAGGGCGCTGCCTCTCACCAATAGTTAAGCCCAGTTGGACGGGGTTAGTACTTGGATGGGTGACCGTCTGGGAATAGCCCTGTTCTCGAACTTGAATTTCATGTGAGTATAGAGTTTAGTTCGTCTCTCCTGTGCTTCGAGGGTTTTTCGCAGGGTTCTGCGGTTTTCCTCCCTCCGTAAAATCAACACTTAGGTCTTAGCTTATGTCGTGCACTTTTAACATGAGCCTCTGGCTCGGATGATTGGACGACCACATCCTGTGCTTACGATGTTAAATCAGTCATTACTCATGGATGTCTAGGATTTGGAAAGCAAAATCGAGGTTCTATAAAAGCTATCGGTCTTTTAGCTTGGAGTTTGTAAAGTTTCGTTAGTTATTGTTGTATAGGCTGTGCTAGTTGGTAATACTCAGAAAAATCTGACTTTCTCGAACCCGTGTTTACTGAATGCTAGGCAGACATTAGCCATGTCATTAAGCGGCCAGTGGAAGCAAGTTGATCTTGGAGGGGCACAGCTTCAAAAGGGCACTTTGTTCAGGGGGTAGGACTCCAAAAGGACACTTGCATGATTTATCATAAAAAGGGCACTTTTCTGTTGCAAAAGGGACACTTCGTGACAGTTGGGGGGCACATGCCCCGTTTTCCACCCGGTTCCTACGCCCCCTGATTAAGCCACTAGAACTCAGAGGGTAGACCGAGGTCAACCGTATACGTATGTCACAAGTACTTGTTGGGCCGTTATAAATATAGCAAGAACTATACCAAAACTTTTCAACCTTGAAGCTGACACTGATTACTTATAATTAACCCTTTACCCGACAGATTAGCAGGAGGTTTCCATTTGACGAGTAAAACCGTCTGGCGTTAGTCCTAGTAAAAGTAATGGGTTGTCAAATGGCATGCAGCCATGCTCGGTAAACGGTTAACAAGAATTTGTGACACGTACGTATCAACTCGTTCTTGGGTACAATTACTGTAAACATTAAACAACCTCTGTCTGCCATCCGAGTTCTAGTCTCGAGTCCCATCTTGAGCAGAGCTTTTTAAATTTTAGCAGCTTGTACAGCAAAAACTGAAGTAAAATTGATGGTGATCAATTTCGCTATTTCGTTCCTGGAGCGATCTTGCGGTGGCCAAAAGGACCGCAGGCTCTGGGAACGAAGGTTTCCGTGCTGTACTACTTACCAGGTCCATAACACGACTGTTGTATGGTTCTGAGGTTAAATAAAGGACAGCACTTGTGGCTTGTCGTCGAATAATAAAGCACACCACAGCACTTAAAACCAGACTTTTTCTCGTGTACTGAACCACAACAACATGCCTGACTGGTGGCCGAGAAATTTTTGCCTCCACACAAGGAAGTGCCTTTGGGAGAAAATGAAACCGAAAGAAAGTATGAGTGCATCAACCTTTGGTATAACAACAACTACGGCGTATAATCTAAGCTATCGATTTTCCAGGCAGAAAGCGCAATCATATATATATATATAGATAGATAGATAGATAGATAGATAGATAGATAGATAGATAGATAGATAGATAGATAGATAGATAGATAGATAGATAGATATGAGCCCAGCTCAGTATCTTAATATGGAAACCCATAATAAATTTAAGACATGAATTTTAAAGAAAAGTTTAAAGAAAATTGATTAACGTTTCGTTGCTAACGTGCAACATCTTCCGAATAAAAGATAATTGAATTGTTGAGAGTATATATAACTACGGATTGACTCTTTTTTTTCAAGAGTTGAAGTTAAAAATCGGGATATCCGATTGAAAATTAGAAAACGTTTTCAGGATACGTTTTGAATTTTTACAACCTTCCTCAAAAAGCGGAAATTTTGACTTTTGCAACATTCATAAATTGGTGGGTTGCAATCAATCTCTTGAGATTTAGAAGACAAAGAAACAGCGGCCATGTTGGAGGAAAACATACTCCAAATACAATAGCTGCTAACGAGATTGTTTTGTTAAAGTTCCTCCAACATGGCCGCCATGACGTCAAGTGCAAACCAAGGATATCGCGATTTTTACCTTAACTTTCCAGCTATGCCTGGGCGGAGAAGCAGACTTCAGGTCTCACAGTGACTGCTGCCAGTGCAGCAGTGCATTTGTTGTAGACAATGTTTTACTGCAAAACAATACCTTCGTCCGTTGTTTTATCATGGTGTTTAAAGTCTTCATTTTTAATTTTTCCCACTAGTAAAACTTTTCCACTGGTGGTACTCGCATATACCCTCAGTCTTTTTTCCAAGGGAGGCGCACGGTTGGCACCGCTGTTAGCGCACTGCCCCTCACCGCTGAAGTTAAGCACGGTCAAAAAGGGTTAATACACGGATGTGACCACCTTGCCTTCATGCCTCGAGGGGTTTTCAAAAGGGTTCTCCGGTTTTCCTCCCTCCGTAAAATCAACACTATAGTTCCCCCAGTTAAAATCTACTAACTAGTTCCATCAACAGGGTGAGGTCCATTGGGTTATCAGTATCTAAATACTGTCATGTGTTGGCTCCATACAGTTTCTTGAAAAATGGAAAATACAAGTTTGAGAGTCCAAAATACGTAATTAAACAATTCGGAAAAAGAATAAAACTAAATGTTATGCATAGTTAAACAGTCTGACAATCAAAAACTGTTGCCAAATAAATACCAACAGTTGTTGCTATGGCAACAATGACGTTTCAAAATGGCTGCCAATTACCCTTCAAACTAATTTATTCGAAAAAAACTTTGGTGACCCCCATATTTTTTTTTCATTAAAACTTTTCTTGAAGTATGAGTAATCAATTGCCCGATTTTAAAAAAATTCTATAGAACGAAATTTTTTAAAAATTAGCAAACATGATTTTTCCGGGGAGGGAAAAAATTATTCGTTCTACAGAATTTTTTTAAAATCGGCCAATTGATTACTCACACTTCAAGAAACGTTTTAATGAAAAAAAATGGGGAGTCACCAAAGTTTTTAGTTTGAAGGGTAATTGGCAGCCATTTTGAAACGTCATTGTTGCCATAGAAACAACTGTTGCTATTTATTTGGTAACAGTTTTTGATTGTCAGACTGTTTAACTATGCACAACGTTTAGTTTTATTTTTTTCCGAATTGTTTATGCACGTGTTTTGGACTCTCAACTTGTATTTACCATTTTTCAAGAAACTGTATGGAGCCACCTTAACTGGATATTCTACGTGGATATTTGTTTATGCAAAAAATCTACAAGTAAGGATGATTGGCCCCTATAGTCTTCTCCTTTCCTTAGAAATGTCTTTGTGCAAAAAAGTGGTGGGGCTATATATTCTCACAATTGCAGGTGTAATTCAGGCTGTATTTACAGGCTATAGTCTCTGCTGGCTCCGTGGTATTCATGATTCATGATATTACCATTGAAAAGTACAAACCTGTAACTTCAAAACTGACATTACACGTTACTTCCACGTTGTCATGTACAGTATAAAGATATTGAATTGTGTGTGGACCAATTGTGAACGAATCTCCTGGATTTACGTTTGGAATGATGGATTTTAGTTGCTTGGAAGATTTGCAATTTGGTTCAGGGACTACCCACCAAACGTCTCTGGTTCGTGACCCTGGATTGGCTGACTGTGATCCCATGTTTAATAATGGACATGGACAAACTAAAAACAAGAGGAAACAATAGGAAATGAAAAAAGACGGCTTTCATTATTATACGGAACGGATAGACTGTTTAAAGTGTCTATGAAATGAAAATTAAGTCTGTCTTATTTGAAAGAACACTGAAAATGATAGAGTATATAACATCTCAGTTTGAAGTTTTTCGTTTCCTTGTTTCGTTCTTGAGATATTTCAGTTTGTTTCTTATGCAAATTCAACATTTTAACGTCACATGTGCATAATGAGTTATTGAAAAAAGTTGTATATCTTTGCTATTATCAAACCAAAATAATTCGAGGAAAGGACATGTGCGTGTGTTTCGCCCAGAACACTAAACATGTAGATTTTCAAGTGATTATATTTGACAATAGCAAAGATATATCACGTTTAATTTTTCGATAACTCGTGCACGTGTGACGTCGCAACATGCGACATTTACATCAAACAAACTGAAATATCTCAAGAACGAAGCAACGAAACGAAAAACTGCAAAAGATGTTACTCTATCATTTTAAGTGTTCTTTCAAATAAGACAAACTTTATTTTCGTTTCATAGGATCTTCTTGGCTATAAGTTTAGCGGTAAACACGATTACTGATTAGAGTTTTTTGTTTGGGGTTGGATTATCATTGAATCGATTAAATAGAGCAAAGAAAATGATTGATTGAAAAGAGCACAGTTTGAAATTTATCGAAGTCATTGATCTGTTTGTTTTGCTCGTTCATTCGGTCGTACTGTCGGTCGTTTGTTTATTTTTTGTTTCTTCCGATTTGTTCAACCATGATTAATTATAATTACAAAATACAAACATACGTATAAAATTGCCGAGTTGCCAAGGCGTTGCGTGCGCATATTTTTGGCGGGCTTCACTCGAAGTCAGCATTAGTGGAAAGAGAATGGCTTCACGGTTACTGTAGATTAAAATTCGGTCTTGTATATAGTTTTAGAGAGGATGACTTCTAACAGCGTTGCTTTGGCAACTATAGATGTGAGAAATCATTTGTCCGGCGTGCGTCCACGATTGCTGGCGTTCAAGAACAATGGTGAGTATTGTAGGACAATGGCTGCTCATTGTTCCGGAACCCGTCGATAAAGTGCATGATGCGTGCACAACACCGAGCTGGAAACTTGCCAATAAAAAGCGCAAACTGGCTGTACCTTTGGCCTGTGGCGGCACTCGACATGAAATTTTCGCCAGTTTCCCGAGGATTAAATTAATGTTTTGGAATGTTGCTTCCAATGCATGTCCTGGCGACGCAATCTTTTTCAGGATGTTCATGTGAGCTTTTTCTTTCACTTTTCCCACACCAACTCCAATAATAAACACACCGTTGTCCTTCAACATTTGCGCATATGTGATGGCTTTACTTGTAGCATCCCTCACCCCTTGTGGGTCGCCATCAGTTATAAGTACGATGACATCATCAGCGGTGTTTCGGTGATTTAGCGGACTCCTGCGAGGAAATATCTGTGGAAATTCGTTTAACAGAAATAAGATTTTTAAGGTGCCTCGACAGGAAAAATCCATAAACAATCAGATTTTTCCCTCTAAAACGTTTCACTTTGTAGATTCATGCTTCGTTCTAGCTCCTTGCACTGCCCTGTGTTACTCTAGAGTTTTGAAAAGTATTAGACAGTGGACAGGTTTCAGGTGAGGGGAGAAATCTTTGTTCCAGTGCGTTCAGAAATCCTAATTTGCATTAAATTTGCATATTACAATAAATGTGATCAGTTGTCCAGATACACAAATGGTGCAAGTGTAAACCTTATCAATTATCAGCAGTAACACTAGAGTAGAACACAAATGTACACTGCAAAACGTTTTAGGGGGGGGGGGAGGGGAATATAAATTTTCATAACTTTTTCCTATCAAACCACCTTAATAAAGTGCATGCATATCTGCATTGGCCAGTGACAATACAAAGTAAAAATTTTGAAGAACAGACAATTAGATGAAAATCTTATAACCTTTTGCTTTCTTGCTAGACATCTCCCTTTGACAAATAAAATCGTCTGGCGTTACACAGAGTAAAAAGATAAAGTTGTTTCTCCCTTTGACGAGTCAAATTGTCTGGCGTTAGAGTGAAAAGATAGGGTTTTATAAAATAACATGTATACTACGCGAGCCCTGATTGGTCAATTGCCGTGTTTTGATCCGAGTATCCAAAAACGGAAAATTCCCGCCAAAACCATTTTTTGAAAATGTCGGACAGTATATCATATTCACTTGTGATTATTTTTGAAAAGAAACACCAAATGTTTTTCGAAAAGCTAAAAACACTCGCCTACGGCTCGTGTTTTGTTACGCTTTTCTCCAGTCTCGCAATTTCCCGCGTGTTTGCTGGAAGCATGGTATTTGTAAACGAATCGTAACGATGATTCAAATCTCCTTTTGTGGCCGAGGAAAGAATTTTGTGACACGAGTCAGCCTCTGGCTCACGTAATAAACAGCCTCTTAAGCCAGCAGTTTCCACTAGGCGATTTTTTTCGCGCGAAGCGACTTTTTCTTTTGTCTCATGAGCTCTGAGCTGGAACTAATAGAATTCGAACAAAAGAAAGTCGCGCAAAAAATCGCCTAGTGGAAAACCGGCTTAGAACCGTTATTTATACCTGATTGGCGGCCATCTTAAGGGCTATGTCCGTTCTTGTCTGTGCGCCTTTTACTTCATTCCACTCAAGTCCGCTGATGTAATTCTTTAATTCGTCTGCGTCGTACATAGCACCGAATGGTATCAATACTTTGGTTTTATCTCTATCGGGTTTGTACTTTCTGCTTGATGGATCAGAGTGTTCACTGAACACCATCAATGACACTTGAGTTGAATGTCGTCCAACGTTTAGTGTCTTGTCAGTAACAAGATTTTCCAGAAATGGCTTGACTTGTCGGTCGAAATTGTTTTTGCTAATAGTGTAAGAAGTGTCCACAATCAGCAAAAGATCTTTTCTGCATAGTTCTACAGTAGAAATACAGTAGTTGAATATCATTAATTAAGCCACATTCTTAGTGGCGGGCGTCGGCTACGAATAGAATCATTTCCCAAAACTGATATCTCCATGGCATTACACAAACGAAGCACACGATAAATTTTCATCGTGGTACGAACATTTTTGTAGAGCATGTTAAAAATTGGGTTTTCTGGTTCTTTTCTTTTTCTGTATTTTTTAAGAATTGTAGGGGTTTCAATGGACTTTCAAGAATTTTAGAAATGTTTGGGGATTTCTATGGATTTTCAAGAATTTTATGGATTTCAGTTAGTGACTTGAATGAATTTTTAAGAATTTTATGGATTTTTAGGGACTTGAATGGATTTTTGAGATTTTTTTTTATTTTAAGAATTTTATGGATTTTTAGTGACTTCAATGGGTTTTTAAGAATTTTATGGATTTTTAGTGACTTCAATAGATTTTCAAGAATTCTATGGATTTTTTGGGACTTGAATGGATTTTTAAGAGTTTTAGAGATTTTTAAGTGTTTCAATGGATTTCCCAGAATTTTAGGGATATTTTGATATTTCAATGGTTTTCAGGAATTTTATGGATTTCCAAGAACTCTTATGGATTTTTTGCGGGTTTTTTTTTGCAAAGTGCGAGGTTTTTTAAGTGATATAATTGCCATTAGATGTTGAATATGTTGTTGGCCGAGGGGTAAGGTTCAAGGCAATATACCTAACGTCATTTCTGACGAACTTTCAGTCGTATTGACATTGTTTTGTGGAAGAATTCATTTAATTTAATTTCAAAGCCACAACAACCGGAACTTTTCAGTTGAAGTTGTCTGCCACTTATACCATTATAGCATAACTCGAGTGCTTGGAAGTCAAGCAAAATAGGACTATATAGTCTGAGCTATACTGGATAGGTTAAGTTTTAATCCTTGCAGTAATTGACTAATTAGCTTACTAGTTACCTTGACTAGACCTCTCGTCTATATATTAAGTATTATTATATAGATGCGAGTGTTTTACTAGAGAATATGCAGTGTCGTATTTTCCATATCCTCACTAAGTGAAGATATCGATGACGTCATTAAGAATTTTACCTCTTTTTGCATTGAATCTATATAATAAAAAGAAAATTACACGCTGGCTTGAAGATATGAATTTTATCTTCTCGTGGTAAAAACGATATTTTACTCATTCGTAAAATATTGTTTTCACCACTCGAAGATAAAATCCATATCTTCGCACCACCGTGTAATATCCTCTATTTATTGATGTGTATTAATAAACCTTTCTGGTCTCGAGTTTGACTGTGCCTTTATGTAGGTAGGTGCTCGTAAACTGGATTCAGATTAGTTTTCAGTAGGAGTTTTGAGTACTTACGACCATTGACTGACACAGCAAACAGCATCACTAGAACTACCACGACTTGTAACACGTAACCCATTCTTCAAAAATTACGATCAAACCAGATTCCAATGATAGCATATAATGTAGATACTGTATGATCTATTTTATATGAAGATAGCCACTCGACTACAGAACATTCACAATTGTCTGTTTTTGAAAAACTGTTCAAACTTCAAAGGCTTCACCTCTATGCAGTTACGAAGTAATATTGAATATACGCGATTGTCCAAATAAAAACAACCTCCATCTATAGTGACAGTGGGCGGAGAAAAATTCTTAATGCCTGGAAAATTAGAAACTGTTTTGGTTTATCGGATATTATTTATCCAAAAACAGGAAAGAAAAATCCTTAATTACTTCGAGGTGTCTGAAAATCTGTTAAATAACGTCTTGCAGTCGTTCCAAGGAAAGTCGACAGTGTTGGGGTTTTTTAATTTTCATGCTTTGCTGGTAGTTCTCTGAAGTGATTTTGATAAGGAACGAGTGAAGAAAATAAGGGCGGATATTCGTCCACAAATACTGAACTTGTCGAGTTGTTTGTCACGAGAATCGCGACGGGGCAATAAAAATATTAGACGGTGTTTATAGGATGGACATTCTTTAAAACGTGGGAAATAGAACAACAATACAGCATTACACCACACAGTGTACATCACACTGGTACTACATTGCACCTCACTACACTACTCTATATATACTATATACGTAATACCATAGATAGTAATACTACACCGCACTGCACCACAACACTACACTGCGCCACAGTGCACTACACCACACAACACCACATTGCACTACACGGCCTGACGGCACCACACTACACTTCACTACGTATACTGCACTACGCCACGCTGCACCACATTACACTAATCTACAGCACACTACACGTGAAATTATACAGTACAGTGCACTTCGCAAATCGTTCTTGTTTCTTTTTTATCTTATTAAAAAACAAAGCACGAAACATGTAATTAACTAAAATCTACAAAACACAACGATCGAGAATGTATTTCAACAAACAACATATTTAATTTAGAATTAATCTTGAATTTTTACAAAATAAAATTACATATTCTAAATAAATAATCTATATAATAGTCATATATAGCGCATACCCATATACCTTTGTAATTTTTTTTGTTTGTTTTCTGATATGCTTGTCAACCCCGAAATGCTCAAAAAACGTTTGTTGACTGTATAAGCTACACAATGCTAAAATAAGGTTTGAACTTTGAAGTGGTATACAAAATAGTTCGATTGAGGGGTTTGAGCGCTTTTCACTCCAAACGTGACATATTAAAAAAAGTCCTTTTAATATATTATAATTAATCTGGTTATTATTTTCGTCGCCGGGAGTAGATCTCAAGTAATCTATAGTGTCACTTGAGACGGTGTCAACTTAATAAAATGGTATTCCCTTAGTGAGTAGTAAGGACATCGCATCCTAGGTCACACGTTGGGACATTTTTCGTCTTTACTGCGGATGTTCGAACCATTACAGCAATGAAGTTTGGATGTGTCGTAATAGTCTTGACCGCAGCATTTGAAACTGGACATTTTTTCGTGAATAACACCGCAGCAGCATTCCTGTTTATCAATGTTGAATGCTCTGTCTCTGCATAAGGACCCTGTTGGATGGAGAAATAAAATGGGATATAAGTATATGAAATCTGAATCGAGTTCTACTCTGTACATGCAACGATTGCGAATTGCAGTAACGTGTCTCACAACGATCTTGGTCATTGTACATGCAGCATGTTACACGTTGCAATGCTTCGTGCAACTTGTCCCGCAACCATCTTGACCATTGCAAAGCATGTTACACGATACAATAGTACTAGTTCTTGCAATTTGTCTCACTCTCACAACGATCTTGACCATTGCACAGCGTATATTACACGTTGCAATGGTTCGTGCAACTTGTCTTACAACAATTATATACGTCAAACGCTGTTGGCGTCGCAAGAAAAATTACATAGAAAACTTTACCGTGTTAACAAGGTCTTTATTTGACTATTGTCAAATGTCGTGTAGCTAGATAGGCCTTTATAAAACACAGCAGAGGTTCTACGGCTCCACACATGCGTGGAACATTTAGCGCGTGCAAGGTTGTTTGTGTTGTAGTGTCCAAATATCGCAGGAAGTGTCGGGTTTTGGGGCCATGGTTCGAAAAAATGTAAAATAAATAACAATGCCATACCTTTAACTTCAATGTTGACTTTACACGTCAAGTAATACTGGTCGTTTATATTGTAAGTGTACTCCATTGAGTGCGGACCAATTGGTAACGAATGATGAGCGATGGGTGCGCGGTATTCGAGACAGCTTGGTCTTGGAATTGGCCATGTAACCTTCGCCGTGAGTTCACCAGGTTTAATGTGAACGGGATCGAGATTTACTGATGGACACGAACAAGCTATAAAAGAACAAAGAAAATGAAAAGATTTGAATCATAAGTAAAAGTCTCACTTCACCTTACTTCGTTTCACAATCACATCACCTCACCTTACGTCACTTTACTTTACTTTACTTTACTTCACTTCACTTCACTTCACTTCACTTCACTTCACTTCACTTCACTTCACTACTTCACTCTACTTCACTTCACTACTTCACTTTACTTCATTTCACTTCACTTCACTTCACTTTACTTCACTTCACTACTTCACTTTACTTCACTTCACTTCACTTTACTTCACACTGCTTCACTTCACTACTTCACTTCATTTGACTTCACTTCATCTCACTTCACTTCACTTCAGTTTACTACTTTACTTTACCTCACTTCACTACTTCACTTTACTTCACTTCACTACTTCACTTCACTTCACTTCACTTCACTTCACTTCACTTCACTTCACTTCACTTCACTTCACTTCACTTCACTTCACTTCACTTCACTTCACCTCATTACTTCACTCTACTTCACTTCACTACTTCACTTTACTTCACTTCACTTCACTTCACTTTACTTCACTTCACTACTTCACTTTACTTCACTTCACTTTACTTCACACTGCTTCACTTCACTACTTCACTTCATTTGACTTCACTTCATCTCACTTCACTTCAGTTTACTACTTTACTTTACCTCACTCTGCTCTTCAATTTACTTAATCTCACCTCACTTTCCTACTTCATCTCACTTCAGTATTCTTTACTTTACTTCACCTCACTCCACTCCACTCTTCACTTCAATATATTTCACCTCACTCCACTCTTCACTTCAATATATTTCACCTCACTCCACTCTTCACTTCAATTTATTTCACTTCATCTCACTTCACTTTACTTCACTTTAATTTATTTTACTTCACTACTTCGCCTCACTTTACGTCATTTTACTTTACTTCTCTATTTTACTTCTTCTCACTTCACTTCAGTTTACTTTACTTCACTTTACTTTACTTGACCTCACTACTTTATCTCACTCCACCTCACTGCTTCACTTCACCTCACGGCTTTACCAACTGATCACTTGTCGCGGTGGATTTTTGCACGTAGAGTGCTGCCAAAAATAACGCAAGCATACTACATGCAATGTTCTTCTATCCACTGACGTGAAAATGGTTGTAATTAAATAGAATACATAATAAAGAAACTAAACAAGAAGCAAAAACAAACCTTTCACTTCAAATTTTAGTGAGCAGTTGAAGTTCTGGCCACCTTTCAAGACGAATTTGTAGTTAACAGCGTGTTCACCAGCTCCAAAGGTATGAGGAGAAGTCACAGGAGGTTGGACGATCGTTTTGACTATTTGTGGGTTATAATCTCCTTGGCAATATGGCGTAGGAGCCGTCCATGTTATTATTGTGGATGCTGCGCCAGGTTTCAGGTAGACTGGAGCAGAACCAGTTTCTGGACAGACACATCTGAGTCCTGTTAAAGGAAAAAGTGTGATTCGTTTATTCATTAATGCATCCATCCATTCATTCATCTTTCTATCCGTTCAAATGTAGAATGGCAAAAAATACGGGAATCCTGAATAAACTAAGGTATTACCTTGATTTGAATATGCTGAAGCAACTTTACTATACTTTAGTGTATCCTTATATTACATATGGCCTTATGAGCTGGGGCAACACATACACTACAAAACTAATGAAAATCCGAACTTGTCAAAACAAATGTATTAGAAACATTTTTTTCGCAAATAAGAGAGAAAGTGCCACACCCTATTATAATCTCTTAGGAATTTTGAAATTCGATAATATCTTCAAACTAAAAACTGCTATATTTACTTATAAAATTCTAAATGAAAACGACATTGTACCATCGGTGTTCTTCAATTCCATATCAACAGCAGCTTCTTGTCATAATTATAATACTAGATTCGCTGCCAAACGAAACTTTAGCCGACCGATGGCTCATACAAACTATGGAATACATACATTTAAATTCATGTCTTCTAAAATTTGGGAATCAATTGATTTCAATATTAATATGGTATAGTAGGTTAATACTGCCGAAACAGAGAACGTAAGTGGTCTAACGTTGCGAGCGAAGGCCCTTCGTCAGTGAGAAACGTCAGAGAGAAACGTTTCTCTCTTACGAAGGGCCTTCGCTCGCAACGTTAGACCACTTACGTTCTCTGTTTCGGCAGTATTAACCTACTATACCATATTTCGATTGTTGTTTCAACACTGCCTACGCAGCACACTACTTTTATTACACCATTTGGATTTCAATATTAAACGCTCAGAATCAGCACACCAATTTAAAAAACAATATATGAACTGTCTCTTATCTACCCAAATGTAATCTATCAGATCTGATTTCTCAGCTTTTCTCTTGTTCACGTCCGCTGCAGTTAATGTAGTTAATTCACTGTAGGCAGTGGTCAACTCGAAAGCCTTGTGCTACTTTGACCACTGCGCACATCTCAGAACCATTATTAATAATGATCTTAATTTGTTATATATTTCCAAATCTAATACTTTTATTTTTCTCATAATTATACTTTCTCATAATTAAATGTGTAAATCATTAAAAATCTGAAATCTGAAAAATCTGTTCATCCATCCATCTATCCATCTATCCATTCATCCATGTATCTATCCATCTTATTTATTTATTTATCCATCTATTTGTCTGTCTATCTGTCCACCTTAACTTATTTAATTTAGTTTGTATTTCATATAATGTAGTTAAAATGACCAAAAATATATTTTGTAAATACATCAGTCTATACACGGCTTCTAGGTAGACCAGACTTAAACAATTATTACTGTAATGTTTAAATATACCGTATTTAAATAACTTTTGTATCTTATCTCATCTATCCATCCATCCATCCACGTATTCATCGTCTATATCCATCCATCCATCCATCTATCCATCCATCCATCCATCCATCTATCCATTTATCTTATCTTCACGTCAAAAATATACTGATATTTTAAAATTTGCCAAATGGTAATTTAATGTATATATTCTCTGTAATTTTGCCCTAAATTTGGAGTAATAGACCTTATTCAAAAATGGCAGCCGAATTAGAATTCTTTTTATATGCATATAAATTATCCCTTATGACCTCGTTTTAAAGTAAAAGTTATTTTTAATTTCCCACATGAAAACGAGTTCATACGGGCTAATTTATATGTATATAAAAGAATTCTAATTCGGAGGCCATTTTTGAATAAGGTTTATTAAGCGGTTAAAATCCGGTGCATTTCACTTCTAAATTGGCCAAGCAACTTTGTGAACGCCGGGCATTGTTTTACGATAATCTACTGGGCTCAAAATATGGAAGAAACTCAGAATATTCCCTATTACGTACACGTACAAGGTTTATATCAACGAAGTATTTACTTGCATACCTGATACACCATTGCTTGCTTTTGGGCATGTCCTCTTCGCCAAGATCTCCCTAATAGATTGGAAGTTTTTAAACTTTGCTCTGAGTGTCTCTCCTCGAGTTGCTATGTCGTTTAGTATACCCCAAAATTTAGGTTGCGATATTTGGTCTCCGACACCAACCCCAATAATGAAGACACCTTTCATCTTTAATTGCTGTGCGTTTGCAATGGCGTCTGCCACAGAGGTTCTTGTTCCATGTGGTTGACCATCCGTGATGAGCACAATAACATCTTCGGCAAATTTTCTGTTATTTAATGGACTTTGTAAAGGAAATATCTGCAAGAGAACCAACACCGATTCCTTTTATTTGTGATGGCTATGGAGATACTTATGGTGATAAGTGATGTTGATGGTGATGATGATACGGATGGTAATGGTGATATTCTTGGTGATTATGTGATAGTGATGGTGATATTGATGATGATTGTAATGATGATACATTACTGATAGTAATGGTGCTAGTGATGATGATAGTTACACTGGTGGCGATGGTTATAGCTGATGATGGTGATGATAATACTGATAGTAATGGTGCTAGCGACGGTATTACTGCTGGTAATGGTGATACTGATGATGATGGTGATTATAATACTGATTGTAATGGTGGTAGTGATGGTTATGGTGATACTAGTGGTGATGGTGCTACCGATGATGGTGATTTGAAGATAGTGATAATAATGGTGATAGTCACAGTGATGGTGATAATGATGGTGATAATGATACTGATGGTAATGGTAATACTGATGGTGATGGTGATACCGATGATGATGGTGATTGATGATAGTGATAGTAATGGTGATAGTCACGGTGATGGTGATAATGATACTGATGGTAATGGTAATACCGATGGTGATGGTGATACCAATGATGATGGTGATTTGATGATAGTGATAGTAATGGTGATAGTCATGGTGATGCTGATACTGGTGGTCATGGTGATAATGATACTAATGGTAATAATGGTGATGATGATGGCAATGATGATACTGACAATAGTGGCGATGATGATATGGTAACAGTGATGGTGATGGTGGTAGTGGTGATAGTAATATTAATTTATTAAATATATCGTTACCTCAGTGTTTGCGATTTCGAGTGCTTTATCTGTTCTTGTATGCCCGCCTTTTACTTTCTTCCAGTCCAGTTTGCTGATGTAATTTTTTAATTCTTCCGCGTTATACCTAGCACTGAAAGGTATCAACACTTTGGTCCTATCTCTTTTGGCTCTGTAGTTACTGCTTAACGGGTCAGAATATTCACTGAACACCATTAACGACACTTGAGTTCCATCTGGTCCGACATTAAGTTTCTTGTCAGTGACAAAACCTTCTAAAAATGGCTTGACTTGATTGTTGAAATGCTTCTTGCCAACAGTGCGAGAGGTATCGACAATCAGCAAAATATCTCTCCGGCATAATTCTAAAAACATAATTATGATATAGAAATTTATTAACCGGCTTTGAACCCTTAAGCACGGGTGCGTGTGCTGTTATAGGGCGCTGCCTCTCACCGCTGTAGGTAAGCCCAGTTGGACAGGGTTAGTGGGTGACCGTCTGAGAATAGTCCCGTTCTCGAACTTGAATTTCATGTGAGCAGAGTTTAGTTGGTCTCTCCTGTGCTTCGAGGGTTTTTCGCAGGGTTCTGCGGTTTTCCTCCCTCCGTAAAATCAACACTTGAGTCTTAGATTATGTCGTGCACTTTTAATCATGAGCCTCTGGCTCGGATGATTGGGCGACCACATCCTGTGCTTACGACGTTAAATAAATCACTACTTGAGCGAGCGAAGACGAGTCTTTAATATTTTATCTAGTGGCTAACGCCAGACGATTTTATTCAGCACAGGGAGAGGTCCAGGCCTCAAAGTGTTAAAACCTATCTCTTTAACCCTCTGAAGACGAGATCTTTAGTATTTTATCTGGCTAACGCGAGACAATTTTACTTAGCACAGGGAGAGGTCCAGGCCTCAAAGAGTTAATGAAGGAAAATTTTTAAGTGTAAGAATATATACTTAATAAGACTAAACTGATTTGCGAAGATGCAACTTCAAGATCCTTCCGACTATAAGAATCAAAGTCGCGACCCTGCGATTCTATATTGCGGTGCTCTGAGCAATATGAAGACTGCCATTGCCAACGAGTTCTGTATATATAGTGGTGGTGATGTTGGCGAAGATTAGGTATACTACAAATAAAATTTGGCATTTCAATCGATGAAATACGTTAAATATGATGAAATTTCCCTACCCATTAATACTCGTAATGTATTTAGAATCCAGTAGAGTTCCATTATAAGCTTTATATTTCATCCGAATTCCTATAATTTCAAAGTGTATGAAAACGACCAAAAAGTTGATTTCTAGTCTATTTCAGTCTTTTTGTGCTTATATTTGCATTATTGATATAACAAGAGTGGCTGCAAGTCAGTTCAAGCGTTTCGTTTTCTTTCAAAAACTCTTTCAAATTTAGAAATTCAGTCATTGTTAAAGAATATTGGTAATAAAAATTAAGTTTGTCTAATTTGAAAGAACTCGTAAAAATGTAACAGAAGACCTTCCAACTTTTTTGTATCTTTATTCGTTTTCAAGATATTTCAGTTTGTTTGATATGTAAATGAGATGGCCTCTGACGTCAGAAGAAGGGTACAGTATTTTCACACCTAGCAAAATCAGTTATATCTCTAAGTTTGTTTAACGAAATAACTTGAAACTGTGCACATAAAAACGCCTCGTTGAGTAATGTTAGCAATGTTGAGCAATCATAGAGGTGTAAGTGATTTTGCCAATGTATGAAAATACTGCACCCTGCTCCTGACGTCAGAGACCATCTAATTTACATATCAAACAAACTGAAATATTTTGAAAATGAAGAAAGATACAAATAAATTGTAAAAGATCTTCTATTACGATTTTACGAGTTCGTTCAAATTTGACAACTTCGGTTTTTTTGCCATTGTCCTTTAAACATGATTTTTTCCTAAAGTTTAATTTGAAAAAAGTACTTTAATTTGCCTTTTCTATGGTTTTTGTCCGATATAACACTGTCTCCTTAAGTCCGGCTTTTGAGGCATAATCACATCAATCAGTTGTAATCACTACTAAGTATAACTAACCAATCATGTGTTTGAACTGATCTAAAATTTCAACATGTAGTGATTTGCCTTACGTCATGAACTTATCTTCCTCTTATCCCCTCCCCAGACTTTCCTTCCTTCCTTCCTGCACACACTTCCTTCACTCTCTTCCCCCCTCGAGGAGGGGTAGCAGTTCCGGTAGGCCACGGTAGTCAATACTGACCATTCATGCATACATGCTGTCGAAGTATTGCAACATTAACACAATTGATCAGCTTAGGCATATGCCATTTTGAAACTATTATAACATTCTTTTACTGAGTTAGGCGATTGAGAAGTATTAGTTTCATGCATGCAGAGGAACCTAGTAAATAACCTTAAACTTATTGAAAGACGAACGTATTGTACAAGAATGCAAAAGCAATGCTCTGTATTATAGTATTTGCGTTCAGATTGAAAGCACATTCATCTGAGGAGATGGGCCGTAATATTCCTTTCATGGCCCAGCGTTTAGAGTTTCCCAACAATTTGTTACTTCTTTCTACATCCAGATGCATGCCGTTATCCAGCATTCCATTCTGAATTATTCAGTTTAGTTTAGTTGAACTTATTATAGTTTAGTAAAATTCAGGTCGATCTATTTACTATTTCACTCAATTCAATAAAATGTAGTTCAGTTCAGTTCAGTTCAGTTTAATTCAATAAAATTCAATTTAATACAATAAAGTTAAATCGGTTCAATTCATATTGGTATTGATTCGATATGTTTCGATACGATTTAATACAATGTAGTGTTGCCAGTGCAATTCAATTCAATTCAATTCAACTGATAAATTAAATAGCTGTGTCAATTGAGATCTAGTCAAAAGATCCATATACATTTTATCCAGTTTTCCACTCAGTCAAGAACGTTTTGTCGAAAGTGTAATAATATTCTAGCCACGCCAAAATCATCCTTAAAATTTATGATTTGTTTAAAGTCACTGCTGAAACTTTAACAATAAAGATTTAACCATCTCAAAAAGTATAAACCACTAACCTTCGACATCGTCTTTGTCCTCATCATCTGTCCCTTTCGCATAATCTGCTGTAAACAGTAAAAAGATGACAACCAGTTGAACATACCAACCGAAAATCACCGACATGTTTAATTTTTTCAAGTCTTTTCAATAATATCTTTATTTTCGTGAATTTAGACGTTGGGTGTTCAAGGCACGGCGTCCAAAAGTTAATTGAACAAAATTGAAACTACTCGTTTCTTTTAATAATTTTTTACCTCTTGCAAAAGATCTGCTGAAATATTTATCGGGTCATACAGGATGACCTATATGCGTGCCATGATTGGTTAATTGGCGTCTCTTTATTAATTTAGCACAACGGAAACATGGTTTTAAGCATCTTGTTGACGTGCTCTTCTTCCCCCTCTTGAGATTTTGGCAAAAAAATTTTTTCATTTTTTTTCGCTGATTCATACGTCGCATTTAATTCAGACGAATTTAACTCCATCAATTAAATGCGACTGTAGTGCGACGTATGAAACGAATTAAATTCGACTGAAGAGTTAAATTCGTCTGAGACGTATCCGACACGGTGAGACGGATACAACGTCTAAAATGCGTGTTGGTTTCAGACGTCGCTGTATCGTCCCATCGAATTAAATGCATAAATTACGATAACATATTTTTTGTGCCCATGATCAGATTTTTGTTTACTTCGCATGCGCGGGACGTTTTTGATGCGATCTAGCGGGATTTTCCTTGCTCGTCACTGAATTAAATTCGTCGCATGAAACGAATTCCAGTTTACGTCGATTAATCGACGAAGCTAACTATGAATTGAATTCGTCTGAGTTAAATGCGACGTATGAACAAGAGACAATGGTGGTACGAGCTGTTTGTGGGATGAGATAAAATAATACTTGGATAGACGACCACGCCCTTATTTAATCTTATGTGCCTTGAGGGTTCTTCTCCAGATTCTTTGGTTTCTCCCCCTCAGTAAAATCAACGTTACAGTGTTTACATAATTAATTCTGCTAGCTAAAATAGAATTAAATACATTTGACATGTTTACATGCATACACATAAACATATATTACCTTAATCATTCCTCACAGATGTTTTCATAAAAAACGAACAAACATTGAAATAACAAAACACTTTGAGATCGAGAAATGACTGGAAACATCCTGTGGTCAAGACTCTCTGGAAGTCAAGATAGGGGTAAACCCTTGAAGCCCTCAGCTCGTTCCAGACTAAGGAATTTTATTCAGTTATTTTATTTTATATTATTTTATTTTATTTTATTTTGTTTTCTTTTGTTTTGTTTTCTTTTATTAGCTTTGCCAGTTACACATTACAATTACAATTACAAACATAATTATACAGAACGAAAACAGTTTTGGCAGGGACACCGCAACAGCAAAAGCCAATTACTGCGGGCCAAATTAAAACAAAATAGAATAGATAGATATTACATAATTAATGCCAACGAATCAAGATTAGAATCAACATTCTAAGAATAGTAACACATTGCGAGCAGTGCTCGTGTATTACATGAAGGATGAATTGCAATGCAGAATTGAATTATTTGTGACTTTGATTTGTTACCCTACATGCAGACTCTGACAAATTGGCCAAAAATAGTACCCTATTCCAGACTAAGGGGCCTTTACACGAGCCCAGGTTGAGTGCCAGCCCGGGTCAGCTCGCCATCCCTCGGGTTGGCTGCTTTTTTCCCCAACCTGGCCTACCCGGGCTCGTGTAAAGAGTCTATCTGAAAGGCCCCTAAAAGAAAGTTAAAGAGTTAAACCACCTAGCTGCATGCATACTGAATATCATTATATTGACATCGTAATATGACCAAAAGAGTGATTAAAGCCCTATTCACATGAAGCAGATTCACAGTCAAATCGAATCGAAAAACGCGAGTGAAGTCTCCTTCAGGAAAACATCCACTCAAATTTATTTTTTTGCTGCCATTTCTCGATCGTTCTCCCCAAGTAGCATTCGCAGAATGGAGCAACTAGCGACTCTGGAGCGCCTAGGCCTTACAAAAATTCCACACGAACGTGTTCTTTCTTTAATCACATGTGATCACGTGTGATTTTGGAACACGATCATGTGGAAATCAAAAAAGCGGAAGATGTTTTTTCATAAATTTTGTTTCAATTATTATCGAAGCTTTATTTATTAACTCATCAGCTCAGTAATCATTGCTGTTCTCCCAGCTGAAGACCCTTTCTTATTTTATTATATTTTTAGTTAAATTATGATTCGACATATATATGCATGATAATTTCATGTTTAAACTGCCTGCATATATTAAACTTTAATCTTGTTCCGGTTAATTTTTAGACGAGAAATATTTTATAGATCCGAGACGTTGGACATATCAGTGCATTATGTAAAACTGTCTTAGTGGCTCATAGTATAGACGACTTTCAGGCTCATGCGCGGTAGCAACTTTACTTCAAATTTTCATCGGAGGTAAAAACAACTGTTTTAGCTGGAAAGATCATATTAAAAATAGTAAAAGTGCAAAGTTTAAAATAAATCGGACAAATAGTGCGAAAGCTACGCTCTTCGGAAGTTTTGCTCTCCATTAGGGATTTAATAGGGATTTTGGCTTGGCGTGCAACTCCCGCCCGCCAAGCCAAAATCCCTATTAAATCACTAATAAATCCCTGTTGGAATGGTCAACTTTCCGCTTGTGAAACTTTTTCCATTTGTTAAGCAATTCGTTTCAAACTTTGCACTTCTACTATTTTCAATATGCTCTTCCAGCTAAAACAGTTGTTTTTATCTTCGACGAAAATTTGAATATTTGTTGCTACTGCGCATGATCGTGAAAGTCGTCTATTAATTTAAGCGGTTACACGATGCGATTTTTCTTGCAAATTTTTTTTTTTCTTGCAATTTCTTTTCAGGTTCTAAAAGAAATCGCACGTGTAACAACCGGTATAGCAACTTGTGATTTTGTTATTTTTTGCTGGGTTCTATACTTTTTGGCTACGCAGTTGGTAATTCGGAATTTCAGAATGATTATAACAACATATTTTCCGAAAGAAATCGTATCAAAAGGACGAAGGGTTTCCGTATTATTGGTAAACTTCGAATCGAACATTCGAACGTCAAATCGAACTTCGTAATCAACTTCTGAATTTCCGAACCGTGCGTTAAAAAGTGAGCTGGAACTGAGAATAAACGTTCATTTTTGTTGAACCAAATGTGGAATAGATAGGACAGTCACATGATTAGATAAATTCGACGTTTACTGTAGTGGCAATAGAAGCGTTCCTAAAATAATTGTGCAGTTGTATTCCTCACGTTGAACAATTCATTTGATGAAAAATTGCTAAACTTCCTGTTTTGAATTCTGTTTTGAATTTGATTGGTGTTTGGCAAATAATCCTTTTTCTTATTGGTTATTCAAAAACCAGGAACCAATCAAATTCAAAACAGGAAGTTTAGCAATAATAAACAGGAAGTTCATCAAATGAATTGATCAATTTGAACAAACGAATTGTACAATTATTTTAGGAACGCTTCTATTGCCACGACAGTAAGAGAGGTCTTATAAATAAATCTGCATACACGTCCTGGAAGTAATAAGAGTATGCTTCCCGAATGGCAACAGGATTTACGTATAGCCAATCGAAGATTCCTGCATGTGAATTCTGCCACCTTTTGGACAAGTGACTACTTTGAGTACCACTAAGTTTGGAACAAAGATCCACTATAATGCTGACGTCAGAATTAGTTCTACTATAAGTTTGGAACAAAGGTGCACTATTAATGCTGACGTCAGAATGAGCTCAACTATGGCCCTTGGTACGTCCACGAAATAACAGGAAACATTCAAGGGGCAATGTTTGCAGTGGGCATGACAAGGAATATTGAGAAATCTTTTCATGATGTTGCAAGAGAGAGGTACTACATCGAGACTCCAATCCATTTGGTCGGCTAGAATATATACCGCAAATCCGTAATCGCAAATTAGAAACGACAACATTTTTGTTCAGCTATGAAATTTCAACTTTATAGCTATGTATAGTGTGTATAAAAAAACTGAACCCTTAGAAAACAACCTATTGCAGTAGTTTGAAAGCCCTAAAAGCGCTGCGTTATAAATTAATCAGCACATAAGTTAAACAGGAAGAGAAAAAGCTTTTAAATACTTTCACCATGCATACACTTCAAGTTATCTTAATTTCCCAGGTGTATAAGACCGTGTGTTTTACGCATCTGTGGGTTCAGCGAAGTGCTTAGGGCTTTCAAACTACTATACAATACGTTGTTTTCTAAGGGTTCAGGACTTCAGGTTTCTTTGATGCACACTGTAGATAAGTTTTGTGGAAACACCATAGAATATTTATTTGCTAAGCTTTCGCCCTGTTTGTTATATTGCTCTGATGAAAGCCTGAGTCACAAGCTGTTGCCTCACGTCATTTATAAACTAAGCAACTGAACAATTAAATCACGTAAGAATTACAGTGGCGTATCACGTTAATTTTATTAATTAGGAATGTTCTCCGAATAGGTCACACCACGTGCTGTTTAATGGCTGTCCCTCCTGCGAGATAGTGTGATCACTGTTATGTTTTGCAAACTCAATAGATTCCCTTGTTCTTCGCGTGAAGTATTGCTTGTCGCTATAGCTATATAGCTTTATAGCTATAGCTTCATAGCCGTATAGACCACAGACAGACGACTTCATTCACGTTCAAATTGCTAAACTTCGAACAAAGATGCACTGCAATATTGACGTCAGGGGGTTAAAGTGGGCTCTGCCAACAAACTCGATATTTCTTTCTGAGCATGCGTGAACGGTTGCCAAGATACTATTTTGGGCCCAGGCTGTAACGCGTCACTTCCTATTTTCCTGCTTACACGTGTTCGTAAACTAGAATTTGTTTGACCAGTTTAAAACCTGACTGACTCGCCCCAAACTTGGGGCGAAGATCGAGTTTGTTGGCAGAGCCCACTTTCCCCGAAGCTTGCGTAGGTTGGAAAGGGGCTCTGACTCGCAGGGTAAGTTGCACGATGGTGCACACGCATTGTTTTGGCGGGCAAAAACGTGGCGTAAATAAATAAAATTCCACCGTTTTTGAGGAAATGAACTTTGAAAATTTATTTTTTTTAGATTTTGGAGTTAATATTCTTAAAGACAGTTGAATTGCGCTCAACATCGTGCAACTGACTATTAGCTAAAACTTTTCCCTGAGATACGTGAAAGTGAGACGCAAAATGCTGACTTCGCAAATTGAAAACTGGTTACGCCAAAAATTCTGAAAAATAGAAAAAGTCGGAGGATTTTTTCTTCATCTTCACGAATCGACTTCAAAAGATGCCGTTGGGCATGCAAAGTTTTTTGTTTGGGTTGTTTTTTGGTTGTTTTGACGTTTTCAGCTGGACAGTTGCCCAACAGGGACCAGACTCCTCCATGGACCTCGGTTGAAAGATTCAGTCCTCCTCCCTACCTAACTCACTCCCTCCCTCCCTCCCTCCCCCCCCTCCTTCCCTCCCACCCTCCCCCATCCTTCCCTCCCTCCCTCCCTCCCTCCCTCGCTAGCTCGCTCGCTCACTCACTTACTTACTTATTTACTTACTTACTTACTTACTTACTTACTTACTTACTTACTTACTTACTTACTTACTTACTTACTTACTTACTTACTTACTTACTTACTTACTTACTTACTTACTTACATGTATTTGCTAGCAGGCCCGCCCAGAGGGGAGGGCAACTGGGGCAATTTGCCCCGGGCCCCCAGCTCGAGAGGGGCCCCCTAATTATAAATGCCGTAAAATGGCATGCGACATTTTTGCAAGGGGGGCCCCAATTCTTTATTTTGCCCCGGGCCCACTTTAATCTCTGTGCGGGCCTGTTTACTAGTAAGTGGGGTAAATTAGTTTAGGTTGGTTGGAATTTGATAGGCTCATATTAGCCTCCTCCGCAGGCAACTCTTTTGGGCCCTCGCTTTTGATCAGGGGACATGTGGGATTTTTGTGACATTCGTTCCATTCGTTCCCCTTTTTGTTGGAGAAAACAAGAGTTGCCTGCGGAGGAGGCTAAGGCTCATATCAGCCTAGACATAGGCTTTTCCGTTGGCTGAGCTGTGGCCTATGGGACTGGGCTCATATGTAGTGGCCAATTACTTAGCCTGCGCCGCCAGACGACTAAACCCCGGGGTTTAGTCGTCTGCGGCGACAATTACTTTGCAATTCAAATTTTATTTTTATTCATATCTATGGTCAAATATATAAATAATACCCAAGTAGGCAGTATGGAAGTTAAACAATAAGCCGCATTTTAGTGATCGTCATTTAAAATATGACAAGTGGAAAATCAAGGTTTGTTTTCACTGGTTACCTTACGGACATACGGTTTGTGTTGAGTGTCATTCTGCTCTTGTACAGTTTATTTGCTTTGACCGAACGTCAGTCCCTCGCTGGAAAATTAGAAGGCGTTCAAAACAACCTTCGAATTCTGCAGCAAATGCAAAGCTACGCCAAGCAAGTATGTACTCATCAAAGCAGCACTCGACCCAAACTGGACATTGACAAGGACATTGAACTACTGCGATTGACCAAGCGTCGAGATATAACGCGAGAAACCGTAGCAAGTGAAGTCACTTTCATTTTGATGGGCCCAACTTTACGATGCGTAAGTGGTGTGATGTCATCGCTCAGCAACTTGTACAAGGACGCAAAATTCAACGTCGCTATTGATGTCAGTATTTCTGTGATAAATAAACCTTACCAAAACATTTCCGATGCCACGGCGTCGAGAAATGTCTTTTTAGGTGGGTTTGATAGCAGAGCAGAAGCTCTGAACAGAGCAGTCGAATTAGTTTCGACAAAATACTTCATGATTGTCGATCATTCGGTGGACTTGACCAGCATGCGGGATGATTTCGTGCAGGTTTTGCTATCCAATATGCCTGGTTTTGACATATTAAGTGGCTCTCAGCTGGACAATGGCGAATTTACCGTGCCATGCTATCGCCTTAGACTTCGTAATTGGTCACTGCACGAAACCTACCAGTATAACGTGAGCGGAAACGTTCTTAGTTGTGATAGTACCAATTTATACTTTATTGCCCGCACTGAAGCCTTTAAACATCTCACTTACAAGCCAATATTCGATGTGAGTCTTCCCTCAAAATGGTTGCAGGATTTTTTCATCCGTTTCCAAGGTACCCTTGCAGTTGGAGTTGTTCCTGAGGCGATCATACACCGGAAAATTCCAGAAAATTGTTTTCACGAAATTCCTCGTTCGTTATCCAGATCAGAAATGGTCAACCTCCTCCTGCCCTTTGCCAACAAATATCAGATATTATATTTTGACAATGAGACCAGTCGTTTGAGTGTTTGTGAAGACTCGAATGAGATGACTTGCAGTGAAAAAAATATTGGTCAAAAGTGGGGTCTTGATGGTTGCTCGACAACTGGTTTAACTGCATATCCATTTATCATAGAATCTTTGAAAGCAGCCTTGCATTTTGGAGTAAGGCGTCTCCGGGAATCGCATCTTTCCTATGTCATTGAGGGAGGGACATTACTTGGGTTGGTTAAACTACGAGATATTTTGCCATGGGATCATGGTGATGTGGATACGTTTGTATATACCACAAGACGTAATGTGATGAATATGGTTAAGAAGACTTACAGGGATTATGGATATACTTATTGGCTCCGTCACACAGGATTTCACACTTATGTTACCAATGAACCCGGTTCCCTCAAAGGTTGTATTGTTTACCTTACAAGAAGGCTAAAACCTAAAGAAATGATTTACATGAGACACCAGGGCAAACTCTTTGTTGTAAAGAGGAAAATGTTTAAATTTTTAAGAGATTTTTATGGGTCCACATATTTTGAAAGTCATGGACAAAGAACAAATGAGCGAACTTATTGTAGGATTCCTGGACACCATGCCTGCATGCCTGATTGCAGGTGGGATGGTTGTGGGGGTGGACCTGGTTCATTTCCAGGAATTTTGTGACATTGTACTGTTTGCATATGTGTTTAGTTGTTCATTAGCCACAACTAGAAGTCAATAACAAAGTAGCAACTGTACTATAAATTGCAAATGTTATATACGGGGGGTGTTTTGATGGACAGCTTAGATGAGATGTATATATCTTTATAGGGTTGCATTTGTTCAAATGACTTATCATGTAGGATTATTTGTTGGATGGTTTAGTTTGGGGATAATTTTTGAACTTATACTAATAATTTCTTTAGAGTTGAGTTGACTGTTGCTAAATGGGTTTATGGTGTCAACATGGTCTTGGTTTATTTGTAAATTTACATTGGTCTGAATCAATTATACGGTGTACTGTACTGTGTATTTTGGTGAGGTTCTCTTGTCAAGTTTGTAGTTGATGTAATCTTGCTTTATTTGATTTTGCTGATCTGTAGGTGTTTATGAATGTTTTGTATGGTAATTTAACTATCCTTAATTATGTATATATATTTAAAATACTCATTAATAATTCATGAAGAAAACACAAAAGAAATCATGACCGTGAAGGAGGTTGTATATCTGATACAACCACGTGTGGTTGTATCAGATATACAACCACTAGTGGTTGTATATTAGGTCCATCTCCACTCTAAAACATTGAAAATGAGCTTTTTCTGAATTAATCTGAACAAATATTACTCATATTAACATCAAAGACTTGGAGTATTTTAAGCTATTTACAATATTTGTGTCCATGTTGTATTGGATATGACAAGCTCTCGCCTTCGGCTCAAGCTTGTATATCCAATACAACATGGCCACTCATATTGTAAATACTACATATATATATATATATATATATATATATATATATATATATATATATATATATATATGTATATATAATACTGTAGAATATTTATTTAAATTAAATCTATTGTTTCTATGATATGTTTGAATTTCAATTATTTTAATTGGTCCAGTTAAAAGAAGAAATTATTGTACAGGAAGAAACCAGAGTACCCAAAGGAAACTTGCAGTGTTTGGAATTTTGGAACCAAAAACCTCTGTAGTCTCTCTTACTTACTTACTTTATTTAATGGTGTTTCCATGCAGTGCCATATTAAAGGAAGGACTGCATGGGCAATTGCCACAAGCCACAGTGTCATGCGGGGCTGCTCCACAGGGTCATGTGGGCTGCTAGGTGGGGGGGGGGACTAATTTGAAAAATAGTCCAGCATAAATGTTAGTTTTTTTAGATTTTTACCCATGGATTTAATAGCCTTAAGTTACAGGTTTTCTGCACTCTGCAGCCGAAATTTAGCATGCAAGATCTTCCTTTAGCAATGACAATCATGATATTATTATTTATTAAATGTCACCATTAGAATTGGTGTCATTATTGTGTGATGTCATCACATAGACCTTTCACTGCTTTTCTTCACTAGAGGTGTAGGTAGGGCAGGGGACTGTAAATAGAAGAAGAAAAAAACGTAAAAAGAGAACAAAAGGAAGGCAGAAAAACGACCAAAAAGAAATTGTGAGAGAGCAGGAAAAAGCTAGTACCCAGGCCTTCCGCGTTCACTGACCCCCAAGGAAATCCAATAGTACGGTAGTATAGTATGTTTCTTACAATTGTACTGGGGCATACGTGAAAGTCATTTTGTACAGTATTATCATTTCTTAAACTTCCACATTCTGGATTTATAGAACCACCTTTCAACGTAATGCATTTCAGATGGCTGACGAGGTTGTTTCGCCGCCATTGCACTCGTACATGTACCTCAAGTCCGTTAGGTTTTGCTGTTTTACTGCTTATTCTCCTTCTTATTCAATGGCTCCAGCACAAACACCTGACGGAAAAGAAGAAAGAAGTATCTGAAACGCTGACCATTTACCGGCAAATGCTTGCTTATTCAAAAGACGTTTGCAACGCGAAGCCAACCGAAGAGGACACGTTTATTCGTGGTCCTGTTGTTCGTGTGGACAAAGAAATGGTGAAAAATGAAGTGACGTTTATTCTCATATCTCAGCCTGACATGGGATGTGCTAACGATTTAGTCAAGGTGGTCACAGAGAAGTATCCCTCCGCAAAAGTAGTACTCGCTTTTCAACGCAAGGACATTATGCCAAAGGATCCATCCATATTGTCCAAGCGTTTTAAATTTTTCCCTTTCGTTGTAAAGAGCGTTAATTTGGGAGGATACGACAGCTATCCTGAAGCACTCCAGACTGCCATTTCCCTTGTGAAAACTAAATATTTTATGGTGTATGACTCACAGCTTGCTGTTAATGAGTTAGAACCTGGGCTAGTCGAAAAACTGTTAACAAACTTTCATGGATTTGATGTTTTGGGTGGGTCCCAAATCAACAATGACAATGAGTTTTTCATACCGTGTCACAGTTTAAAGCTTCGTAATTGGACTTTTTTTGAAAAATTTGAGTATCACACAAGTGGGAATGTTCTGCATTGCGAATCTACTTCACTACATTTTTTGGGACGGACTGAAAGCTTCCAGAAAGTTCTTGAGCACGAGGGTTTTGATTCAAATACCAATGTTCTGTGGAGACAAGATTTCTTCCTTCGTGTCAAAGGTTTATTGGTTGTAGGAACCCTCCCTGAAGTCATATTCAAAAATAGTGTTGATCCCTTTTGTCAAAGGGTAAAGGCACCTGTAAGCAATATTAAGAAAGAAAGGATTGATGTGTTGTTGCCATTTGTTAATAAGCATCATGTACTGAACTTTATTAATCCAAATGCCCACGAGACCACAATTTGCAATGGCACCGACCCTTTGATTTGCAGTGAAAAATACATTTTTCCAAAATGGAAGCTCAAGCATTGGGCATACAGTGGACTGACTGCATTCCCGTTTATCACAGAGCGGTTAATTGATGCTTTGCATTTTGGAACAGCTCAGCTCGAAAAGAACAGAATCAAATACATCTTAGAAGGAGGGACATTATTGGGATTTATCAAAGTTCGGGCAGTCCTGCCTTGGGATTCTGGTGATGTGGACACATTTGTATTTTCAAATCGAAGAACCATCATAAACTTGGTGAAAAAGATAAGACACGATCAAGGATATGAATATAAGCTTCGATATAATGCTTTTCATGTCTATGTGACACCATATTATCCCACTCACGATGGTCTAATTGTGTATCAACTGAACAGAAATGATCCAGAAGAACTTATTAAGATCAGACTGCATGGAAAATTATTTCCAGTACCTAGAACAATGTTTAAGTTTGTAAGGGAGTATTATGGACCATCTTATCTGGAGAGTCGGATTCGTTTTGGAGATGAACGTGTGTCATGTGATTACCAAGGATACCAGGCCTGCATGCCTGACTGCAGGTGGGATGGATGTGGCTCAGGGAGAAGTCAATTTCCTGGAATATTATTATGAGAGGTAAACTATCAATTTTTTATTACAAAGTAATGGAGTTGACACAATTTGGACAAATTACAATGGAGCCTCGCTATAGTGTGCAATGTTATAACAAGCGACTCTGTATAACTCAGTTGATTCTTGGACCCCAAAATTTTACTTTTCCTGGTTTGTCATTTGATGACTTACATACTGATATTTACCTACAGTACTAAAGTTCACCATAGACCATTAAATTCCACAAAATAGTGACAGAATTGATTTGTAATATTGACACTGAAACTGAAGTTTCTATTATGCTCATTGGAGACAATTTGCATGATCTTGTTGGCTGATGATCACTGATCATCCTGAATAATCGTGATCATTACGAGATAAAACAACAACACAGCAGTGTGATCATTGTGAGAAATGAAAACCATGCTCAAAAATCTTATTTCAATTCCATTTTTTTTGAAGTCTTGAGTGGACTTCAAGCTTCTTCAGTTGTGATTTGGATTGTTAGAATTGAACAGAAAGTGCTTCTGGCAGTACACCAATCTCACTCCCAGTACTCAGCCCACAATATTGTGCCAGAACTGAGTGGGGAGAGTACTGGGAATGAGATATTTGGCTGTACCTTGCAATATATAATGCACTTCATTTATAACATGGTCACCACAGCACGAAGGACCCCAACTACTGCGTTATAGCGAGGCCCCACTGTAGTATAATTGATTTTTTAGTGTCAGTAGCATAAACTACCTTGTGACCAAATATGTGCAATCAATCATGCACAGTATAGCATTATAGTGCAGCAAAATTAGTCTCATATTGTAGTGTAGTTGGTCTTGCATTGTAGGGTAGAGCACCTTACATGACATTGTAGTGTAATCTATAGTATCAAGCTGCAGCATAGCATAATTTGTCATGGAGTATAATTGGTATTGAGATACAGCACAATCAGTCTTACATTGTACAAAGTGAAATTTCAAATCTGCCTTGCAGCATTGGGTATCTGTCTACAATATCAAGCTTACAGTAATGTTTGTGAGACTCAGAAACATTTGCTGAGTATTGTATATGAGTTTGAAGTGCAGTACTGTACCTCAAGTACAATTCTCAAGTACAATCGGGTAAATTAGTAAAAAGTACTGTACTTTTGCATGGCCATCGGATCCTACAAAATGTCTTGGTCTTGGTTCAAAACAAAAAATAATACAGTACCATGGTTCCTATTTCCTATTGTAAAAAATAGGTCAATATATGTACGTCAATTATATATATATATATATATATATATATATATATATATATATATATATTATTTTTGTGGTTTAAAATAGTGGTCAATCATATTAGATGTACTGTTAGTGTAATATTCATACATACAAAAATATTCTTATTCAACACAGGTATTTATATATAATTTTATGTTTAAGGTACATTGCAAAACCTGATGATATTTAAAATTAACATTATTCACCATGTTTAACAACCTGTGTTACTTCAGCTGATAAGTTGCACTTACAGTACCAGCTTAAGTTACGTCCTTCCCACAAAATTGAACATATTCCCCTCTGAAGCCAAAACCAAGGTTCACCATCCACCACAGTTCTCAACATAACGACACAATGCAAACCAACTTGAAATCATATGAATGCAGTTTGGTACAAAGGTAATGGTGAGATGTTGACACACTTTGGAGCCTGACGACGAGTCTTTAGTATTTTATTCTGGCTAATGCCAGATGATTTTATTCAGCACAGGGAGAGGTCCAGGCCTCAAAGTGTTAACATGCATGGCAGGCATTGATGTTGACCCATTCTTTTGTATTTCTTAGTCTTGCATTTCTTTCTTATTAAATATTTAAATTAAAACTACAGTCATTAAAACTATTTAACCACCAAGAATCATTACTGCATCTACAGATTCATGATAAGAGCAACATACAATAGGCCTGTTTAAATACTGTATATACAGTACATCTCACTTTGTCTTATCTTGTTTTTAACTTGAATATCAAGTCACAAGATGACGATTTTCGGATTATGTTTTATTCTTTAATACTATACATGTATACAAACTTTTGAACAGTCTATTGCATTTGTTTGTTTAATGTGGGTTTTTTTTTGGCAACCAATCAAATTTCTCTACACATAATCCACACATTTCATGTGAAAGATCTGTTAACCCATTTGCTGCCTGAGACAGCCGTTTTGCTGGAAATTTATCTCAGAATTAAACTACAAAAAAAGGTTTTGAACAAAATAAAACGCTTTTTACTCGAGTCACCCTGAGTGAAGCCCTCTGGTTTTAATAAGAAAATTCACAACTACAGTATTAACGGTTTATGTTTATCGCGAAACCAAAGACACCATTGTATTCTACAAATTCATAGCTTTCTAACGATATCTATTTTATTTTTGTGGCATAAATTCTGACGAATTGAGAGCGCTTTACAGAAATGACCCTGAAAACCTATACGAAGACCTTAACCCTTTCCTGCCTGAGACAGCCAAAACGACCCCTTTATTGTTTTACTCTGTTTAACGCTAGACATCTTAAGCAGCAATGGGTTAATTAATAAAACTTCATCAAAAATTCTTTGATTCTTCTAAACATCCAACCCAGATTCTCTTTTTCACACCTCATCAGAATTTGTTTTTTAGTTGCCTTATCAATCATGTTTAACCACTGTACATCAAAGTAATTTTTTTAAAGTTCTTACCCAAATGTCCAATCTTATCTGCACATACTGTGAAATATAAATATAGATATATGATTATGAAGTATACAGTACAGTGCAGTACAGTACAGTACTATAGCACACAGTGTGGAAAAAATATTCTGCATAAACTTATAAAGATTCAAAAATTACAATTTATGTTTAAAAGGATATGTACTGTACTAGTACTAAGTACTAGCTTTACAATATAGCAACTTCATACACAATCAATTTTTAACAAAAGACTTACATTGAAGGTTTTAAACCCGAAACTATGTTGTTCACAACTACATATCAGCTTTGCTGTTAACTTTGTCCATAAGATTGTTTGTTTGGCTTAAATAATTTCCGCAGTACGTCAAATTTCATTTGAAGATTAATTTCTCAATGCTCTGCTAGCCGCACCCATAAGTTCAAGACAGCTGCTCTCCTGTCATAACCCCATAGCACTTTCAAATTGTTTCTTAACATTGTTTCATGCAGTGCAAAAGTCCCATTCTAAATCGTTTCTGCCCGACTTCTTTTTGTGTATATTCGTATTCTGAATGAGCGGTGTTTGTCTTTTCTGAAATGCCCTTTCTCAAGCGCTCTCTGCCGATGAAGTCCAACAAGTGGTTCCTCGTGTTTCTCTTTTGAATGACAAACAGGACTAGATGTGGTCTTCTCTTTTCCATTTCTCTCATCATTCTTATTATCAGGATCTTTTCCTCGTGGTTGCCGCGCTTTATTCTTACAATTTCGTCGACACGATGTTTTAACCAGTGCAACGTCTTTCACGTTCAAACCCGCGTCGTACAACTTCTCGCGACTTTCGACGTCCGACATTGACAGAATAACTTCGTTAATCGTCGATGGAAGAACCATATCTGGAACCGTAGGCATAGTTCTGTTTTTGCTATATACCGACGTCTGTCGCTTCTTTACCTCTGCTTTATAGAGTCCCGTTTTGTTTGTGTCGTTTGTCTGCTCATTCGTCGCGACAAAAACGTTGTCACGGTGAGCAGGTGTTTACTATATTTTTCACCGCAGGTACCAGTCAATGAAGCTTTCCCCCGTTCACAACGGTTTTTCGTTGAAAACAACGCCGCTAAGGACATTGTTTATGCCGTGTTAACCACACGTTATTGCCAGCCTCCCCGTTCTTAACCACCGCCCAGTTTACGCCAGTGAGTTTCTCCGTGTTCCTGCATGGAGGAAGAATGGGGGCACAGTGTTACTGTAAGATAGAATACTATATAAGTGGGTACTTGAAGTCCACGAAATGCTGGCTTAACATTACACGCTGTTAACAGATCATGTGTCCGAATTGACAAATATTGTTTTTCGTATCTATTGTCATATTCTTCTCTTGCAATCTAATTGGTAATCACGTTTTTCTCCGTCATTTGCGAACACATTTTACCTTTTATATTTTCAGACATGCATATGTGTCATTTTCCGTAATTTATGCTTGTACTGTTGTAGCCTGCGAGCCGACTCTAGTACTGTTGTAGTGTACTAGTCTAACCAGAAATCGTAGTATTATTTACTATTCTAATCAGAGTGTGTAGTGTTCTATAGTATTCTTTACTATTCTAATCAGAATTTGTAGTATTCTATATTATTCCTTTATTATTCTAATTAGAATTCCTATTCTATACTATTTCAGTCAGAAGTCGTAGTATTCTATACTATTCCAATCATGCAGACTTCGTATAGTACTATATTCTATACTATTCCAATCATGCAGACTTCGTATAGTACTATATCCTATATCAGAAGTTGTATAGTATGCTATATTTTCTTTTATATTCTAATCAGAATTCGTCGGAGTCTATATTATTCCTTTATTATTCTAATTAGAATTCGTATTCTATACTATTCCAATCAGAATTCATGGTACTGTATATTCTATATTATTCCAATCCAATCAGAATTCGTAGTATTCCATATTATTCCTTTATATTCTAATCAGACTCCGTATTATTCTTTTCTATTCTAATCAGAAATTCGTAGTATTATTCCAGTCCGAATTCGTGGTGTTTAATACTATTCCAGTCGGAGTTTGTACTGGGAAACTTCTTATTGAAACCATTTTAATAGTGTTTGTTTTGGAGCCATTATTCAGCTGTGTAGACGCTCATGTTTTTGTTGACGATACAAAGAAAATTAAATTAACAATTTGCGGTTTGGCTCTTGTGGATCCACGTTGTCTAGACCATATTCAAATTGCCAAAACAATCGAAATAATCGTAAAAAACAAGTCAAGCAATTGTCAAAAATAATATAAGTAAAGTTAAACTAGCATGCACATCTACTGAGCTCAGTCTCTAGACGTTATTTTGATTAGCCGTTCTGCTTTTAATTCTAGGAATTTTAGATGTCAGGCAGGCTGGATGTAAGATGTACATCGACATGCAAGATTTTTAAAGTTTCAAAGTCTTTTGACAAAGAAACAAATGCGAGGTGCATATGTTAAGAAGAGACTCCGAGGTGCAATTAATATGTAATCATGTTTATACTACTTACTTTGTTTAACAAATATGTTGACTGAATATCGGATTTAAAAAAATAATCTGAAAGGTCGGACGCGACGCAGACTGCATGCGAATGTGTTATTCTAAGTCATGTTTTATTACAACAAGACTTGATTTGGGGGGGTGGGGGGGGGGGTTACTGCTCCTGGTCACTGACCGCAGACTCGTGCATTACCCAAAGGAGGCCCAGTTTTAATAAAGCAAAACGTGTTTGTACCACTGACCGATATGCACAACTGGATTCCGGGTTTAAACGTGGGCAAACCAAATGGCCGGGAAATTGTTGGATTTTCTCGTACGACCGCTGACATTGGATATTTTTATTCGACTGTTGGCTCAGCTGCATCAGCAGTCCACGGTGAATACTTTCCATTTTCAGAGTCATTCTGGAAAAGGTCAGGCTTTACTTTCAGTATCGGCAAATAATTGCTGTGCCACAACGAGACACGAGTTAGCAGAGCTTTGTATTCTGCTTATGAGTTCGCCGGTTCGTTCGTGCGGAATCACTTTCCTGACGAGTTGCTCTCTGTTGACGGTATATCCCAGAGTTATATGTGAACAAAACGGAAATTGTATATAAAAAACAAGTACAGTGAAGTAACTCGTTGGAAATTCGAAATGAGGTATCAAATAATATGAGACAAGAACATGCAGATATGTCTCATGCATTGCATGGTTTTTTAACCTGGCTGTCACGCGATTATGATTCGCCTGCCGTTATGCGACCTTGTAGAAACGCACCCCGCCCTGACTCCGGAAGCGTCACGTTACTGTAGAACTCCGCTATCTCGAAATACGGTTATCTCGAAATCCTTGCCATCGATCTCAAACAAAAGTTGATCTCATTTCGACATATATACTTCATCACTCTTTTACAGTATGATAAACCCCATTATCTCGATGTTTTTCGTTATTTTTCTTAGAGTTAGGGATAGTGGGGGTTCGCTGTTTTTGTAAACGGCTCCTCTGATCTATTTGATTAACAAATTTCCAGCTGATTATTTTAACCCCTGCATGACAACATGCAGCTGATTATTTGGAAAACAGACAATTTGTCAACATAGAATTGAAATGAAGAAAAACACAAAGTCTTGTAGTTCACTTCTAATTGATCCATTCGTCATGGCGAATGAATTATCGTTTTCGATGTTTAACATCTTTTGTATAAAAGCTTCGACAAATGAACAACTCAACTACAAAAATTCTTCACTCTATCTTCATATATTTTTTATAACATGTTTAATGCAGCAACATTTCTGATTGGTTGTCACGTCTAGTTCGATGGAGCACAGGAAAAAGCGCGGGAAACATTTTCGTAAAGAAAGAAGAAAGACACTTGCCGAAAACAAAGCAAACAAACTACCAACTGATCTGTGGCAACATTTAAAGATTAGGTATAGAGACCTTGGAATATTTAAAATAAATGCAAACAGTAAACAAAAAATAATAATAATAATAATAATATAATAACAACAACAATAACAACACACCTAATAATCTCACTCCTCACGTGGAAAAGATTCATTGATGATATATTTCTTATATGGACCCATGGAGAGGAAGCATTTCTCACATTCATGAACCACCTAAATTCATTTCACCATAGCATAAAATTCACCGTCTCATACTCAACCACTAATGTCAACTTCCTTGACACCAACGTCTACGTCACCCCACAACGAACCATCGAATCCACTCTCTACATCAAACCCACCGACCGCACACCACTTCTCCACAACACATCACAGCATCCAAACAGCTGTAAAAAAGGCCTCATTTACAGTCAAATGCTAAAATACAGGAGGATTATCACCAATGATAATAACAACAACATTAACTCTTTCTATAGGCGGCATATCCGCGACTCTCAAGGCTTATATCTATTGTACTCTGGCTAATGCCATGAGACTATTTTACTCTGGCTAACGCCAGAGACTATTTTACTCTGGCTAACGCCAGACTATTTTACTCGTCTAATGCAGGGAAACCGACGGGAAAGGGTCAAGGAGGAAAAAAGTTATCTTATAAGTTTGAGTACTATGTAATTATCTTCAGCAAGTGTTTGTGGACCTCAGACGTGGAAGTAAATTCGTAATCATTCATGCGGTACTTGTATAACGGTATCGACATGTTTTCATTTGCGAGACAATCGAACGAAAACCTCGATATCTTTACATTATCTTTCATGCAGCAGCAAATTCATTTATTTTCCTGTTCTTTGTGCATGTGCACTGTTTCAAGTGGAACTTAAAGTGCCTATGAAGCGATAATTATTATTGTCTTAAATGAAAGAACTCTTAAAACTACAACGTAACATCTCTTGCAGATCTTCGTTTCCGTGCTTCGTTGTTGAGATATTTCAGTTTCTTTGATGTGCAAGTTAAACACTTTGACATCACACGTGTATAATGAGTTATCGGAGAAAGTTCTATATCTTTGCTATTATCAAACGAAATCACTTTGAAGCCGATCCTGTGTGTCTATTTCGCATACAGCATGAGACATACAGATTTTTAATTGACTTCGTTTGATAATAGCAAAGATGCCGAACCTTCTCTGATAACTCATTATACACGTGTGACGTCAAAGTGTTTAATTTGCAGGCACGGAAACAAAGATCTGCAAAAGATGTTATTTTGTCGTTTTGAGAGTTCTTTCATTTAAGACAATAATAATTTTCGCTTCATAGGCACTTTAAAGAAAGTTATGACATGTGGGGGTAACACCGCATTTTGGCGCCAATTGTACCATTGTTTTCTCCGTAAACGTCTATACGGCATAAATACGATTACGTGTCAATATTTTGGTTTTCAAATCTGGCAGTGTACTGTGTTTAAAGTCGAAATGTTAAAAAGAGTTGGTCTCCTGCCAAAGTACTGATGAAGGAGCTCTTACATTTCTGACAAAGCTAGTATCCCGACACCAACCTTCCATTTTCGATTTGTATTTTTACACTACCTCCTGCCGGAAGGCGTGTGTAGTTGCATTTTTCGCAACTAGTCCCGGTTTGGTCTTAAAATGTATATATTCTACAGTCGAATTTTCCTTCACCCAAAATCCTTAGAACATGCTATGTAATCGAGTGAAATGCCCAATATTACTTATAATATACCCAATTCTCTCCTGGCATTACCACCTTATTATATATACAGAACTCGCGATCAAGCTCTCGACAACGCCCTCTGTGGCTCAGTATGGTCAGAGCATTGCACTATAGAATCGCAAGGTCGTGGGTTCAATTCCTGCCGGAAGGCCTGTGTAGTTGCATTTTTCGCAACTGGTCCCGGTTTGGTCTTAAAATGTATATATTCTACACTCGAACTTTCCTTCACCCCAAATCCTTAGAACATGCTATGTAATCGAGTGAAATGCCCAATATATATATATATATATATATATACATATATATATATATATATATATATATACATCCACACGCAGCATTTATACTACTTTCTATAACACTACGTTTTAGCTTTCTTTTTTTGAAAGACTTTTTTATTTTTTGGAAAGGATTATATGGCATAATGACTATAAATGCGTGCATGGTAAACAATAGATACAAACCGAAGCATACTGATAAACCGAACGTAAACATTTTGAAACTCAAAACTGTATGAGCTAAAACAAGACAAATGAAACGGTGAAATTTCGACTTTATTACAAAGTCATAATCAGACCAAGTGATTAAAATAACGTTAGGATTAAAATAACTAGAAAATTTAAAAATTTAAAATTACAAACAGAAAATAAGCTAAGTATGTATACAACAAGAGGTCAACAAGAATTAAAGGATGCATACTTTTTTTATATTTAATTTTAAATTTTAAAATTTGAATTTTGAATTTTCTATCTTATAACACTCGTATTTTTTCAAATTGTCGGCTGGATGTGGTTTTTGGTAAACAATAGAGTTGCTTTGTTTTCGAATATCGAGAAAGAACCGAATCCAAAGCAATATATATTTTAATTAGGGATAGTTTGCACGGCTATTTGCTTTTTTTCTTTGACGTTAATTAAAACATTGTGCTTCGGTGATCACTCATGTAAAATAGTGTTTCGCGCTTTTTATTATTTTCTATACTCTTCTCCTTGTCTCTCGATATTTTAACATACTCCTAATGAAGATTTGTATTCCTTCCTTTCAACACGGTCTCATCACGGAGTTACTTAACACGTTTGTAATCAAATTGGAATTCACGAGAGCATTTAAAGAGCGGGGGAGGGGAGGGGAGGGTGGGGAGTGGGTTGTTTTTGTTTTACTCAAATTATTGAGATCGGACGAAATCCAACATCCGAAGGCATAATATTTTAGCTGCTTATGCCCAGGCGTTGTTCGCGTTAATTTTTCTCTTTCTGTGGTATTTTATTTCCTTTTTTCGTTGCTAGCTGTTATGTTGTGCTCTCAAGTGCCTTACTTGTGCCTAGATGATCCGCCGCTATCAATGTCAGATTGGGAGAAAACTGAGAGGGTCTGCGACTTCTCGTGTATCTACGAAAGGAAGGCCCATCAGGCGAAAGAGGACAAAATACCCAGTCCTAACGAAACCGAGTGTCGGTGCACTCGTCAAGACCCGGCGAACACGAACAGATGTAGCCTGCACAGGGAGTTTTTCCCCAGCTTGGAAGCCATCGACGAGGTCGAAGAAGGGGACGAGACGAAAGCTGTGGAGGAACTGGATAAGAAATACGATCTATCCTTACCGGACCGTCACTACAGCAAAGCGAAAAACATGGGCTATCTGCAGCACCGCAAAGGACGACATTTTCGACGCAAGGCTTTCGGGAGGGAAAGCGATTTCCCGCGCCGCCAAAGATCTGTGACATTTTAGACGGAAAAGGGAAACTATTAAAGTTGTAGGAGTTATCTGTAGACTGTATCCGTATTTTAAACGTGGTCTCCGATTGGGATTTTTGGGATCAAACTATACACGTTCTATTGGATTTCGCAAACCGATGAAAAGTGGAAAACTGTCGACAACAAACAGACATCAAATTTCGTTGTGACTAGATGGTTGACATGTGTTTTTTCAACCTCAAGTTCGCGTACGAGTAAACAAGTTGGAAATCCTGACAGGTGTAAGCCCAAGTGTTTCAAACGCCTATGGTATATATAGACTTTTGGTTACATTTTTTATTTAGATAAAACGCAGGAAACAGTCTCCATTTTTTGTGGTCGTTGTTTATTTTATGCATTTGTTCCCTTGTGGAAAAATACACTGAGAGAACACAACAGATCGCATATGATAAAGTGTTGTTTTTGCGAGTCCGTGCCTGCTGTTTTGGCATACCGTAATCGATGAATAATTAAAGAGTCGAATGTCACTGTTTGTGCTAAGAGACAAAAGTCAAAAGCTGTTAACTAGATTGTCGTTTGAGAAGTTTGTACAGAACAGATTTAGGCCAAGAACGCAGATGATTGGACTTTAATATCGCGTGAATTACAGAATCTTGAAACTCAGAATGATGTACGCCGAGTCACGTAGCAATTTAATATAATGTATAGGTCGAATATTGTTAAATTGAACTATACTAATTAAGACTATATATGTAACCAGAGCCTGACAACCAGGCGATTCGTTAGCACCTAAAAACATTGTAACTACATGAAGTGACCAGAGCTACGCGCCATTCCCCGCCAAGTCTTGTCTCTTACTTGTTTACCTTGGGTACACTTCTGTCAGAAATGTAAATTTGCCATAAATAGAGCCGTAAGCCGTGAATTATAAATTAAGGGAAATATATTGGGGAAAAAAGTTTGTTACGATTAATTAAAAAAAACTTCAGTCATCGTTTCGAAGTATATACATATGGACAAATACTTGTAGTTATAGTTTAACACTCCACGAAGCGACAGTCGTCTATTTTTTTAGAAACGCTTTTGCCAAAGGTGTTAATAGTTGAATAGCATGCATGTTTGTGTTATCAAATGGTTTCCCTGATTTACATTTTCTCCTTATTGGTCTCGTCAACAACATGGCCCGTTTGTTTTTCATCTTCTGTGATTAAAACTTAATCTCGCTTAGATCTCAAGCTTTCGCTCGCGTTGAAATCTATAGTCTAGTAAACACATGTAATTTGTTGATCACGACTTGTGTTGGCTGTTGCTGATTGATCACATCTGGAATTTCAATTCGCAAAAACATTAGTCATTCGACCTTTTCCAAGAGTAATGTCCCTTCTCTCAGTAAGCTACCTTTCTAAGTACTGTGCGAGGGACGACAAGAATAGAAATTCATTACTAAGTCATGTTTATTTATCTTATAAAAGCGGACACGATTTATATCTTGTATATGTAACGTCAACCAATAAACCATTCCACATTTGATTATTTTTTTTCTCACGGCACAGGTGATTTACCCGTTACCCCTTGACTTTGACTTCTAAAGGCGACTTGTGTCGACATAATAAGTAAGTACCTTAAAGCCTGGTTTTCATATGTCGGCGATTTGTGATTTAGATGCATGTTAAAACGGGAAGTGCAGCAGCATGTTAAGAAATAAAGAACAATGCAGAAAAACAGTGCTTTTATTCTTTTACTTAACATGTATCTAAAGCCCTGTTTATACGGTCAAAATTTAAGCGGGATCTGGGCCACGTCTGACTTTAAGCAGGTTTAAAATGTCCGTGTAAACAGATCGACGTAAATTAATCGCGATTAGTTTGTACCACCTCAAGGAGGTGGATTAAACTGAGCACGATCAGTTAATCGCGCTTAACTTGGCCGTGTAAACGCAACGGGATTGAAAAACGCTTGCTATTAATACGGTGTTATTCCTACGATAAAATGCATTTTTTTGCCCTGCTGTAGAAGCTTCCATCTCGCTATTCTTTGTTCCTTTGTTTGTTTGTTTCTTTCTTTTAACTATTACTCTTTCTCGTGTACCGATGTCTTCCGTTGTTCTTTGACGCACGCTACCCATACGAAGCTTACAAAACCAAAAAAAAAGCTCGTCCGCCATGTTGATAATGGTGTGCGTGTTTTAGTAAGGGATTATTAAATGACCGTGTAAACGTACCAAGGTGGCGCATTTTAAGCACGCTTAACTTAAGCGTGCTTAAATTTTGGCCGTGTAAACACGGCTTAAATCATGCGTCGGCGACCATCGGCGACATATGAGAACCAGGCTTAAGCAAGCTTGGACGACGACAGCAATTAAGTTCTGCTACATTTAAAAGTAACCAAGGGTCAGGACATCGTATTATTCGTATATTGTGTGCTTTATGTATTTTGTACGATCTTTAGAAAGCATCCATAGCTTCGACAACATAACGTATATAGTGATTAACGCCTAAATAAACTAACAGCTTTTGCTGTTGCTTGCCACAACGTTGTCTTGAAAACGTGAAAACGCTTCAGCTGACGTTGTATGTACAACAAGGACGGTCTTGTGTTTACTCCTGAGACTGCAAATTATTCAAAGCTTTGTTTTGGTTGAAAAATACTATTGTATACATTGCTTGCTTGAGGTCCCTATAAATATTATTTTGTGACGAAAGTCCGACAATTCGGTCAGATAATCGTATTGTTGTTAAGACAAGGCGATTTAATTTAATTCAGCGACAGACTCTTTTATTCAACAGGAAAAACAACTAACAGTACATAGTTTTAAACTTAAAGGTCAGATTGTGATCAAAATTTTGATAGCGGTAATAATTTTTATAAATATCTCAATTTTGATAGTGATCTCGAGTGATTAATTCTTTGGCTGCATGTCAAAGGCGGTTTTATCAAAATTAATATCTTTTTTCAATTTCTACGACTAAACTAAACTAAGTTTATTTTTCCTGGATAACTGTATTAGTCATATAACTCATATTTCTCATATAACTGTTCTCCCTGGTGATCCAGCAATGGCCATCCCTCATCGCTCCAGTGTTATACTACAGAAGGAAACCGGAGTATACTATCAATCCTATCTAAACTGCATGTTCTCCCTAGAGGTCTAGTAAGGGTCATTCTTCATCGCTCCAGTGTTACTACAGGAGGAAACTGGAGGAAACTAAGCTAACTTTATTTTTCCTAGATAACCCCTATGGTCATATCTCAACTGTTCTCCCAGTGACGGATTACCAGTTTCGGGGCCTGTAGGCTAAATAAAATTCACGGGCCTTTATGACGATATTTCCCGGAAATTGTTTTGAATTTAGAGTCTTGGAAACGCCATTTCCTGCATTCTGAGGCAGTGTACGATACGCACTGATATTCGTATAACAACTAATCTTAATGAAAATTCCATTCTCTGGAAATTACGGGCCTCTTGCAAGCCCGGGCCTGCCTACTCAGCCTACTGGGTAATCCGGCCACTGTGTTCTCCCTAGTAGTAGTGGCCCAGTAAAGGCCATCACTCATCGGTTCAGTGTTACTACAGAGGAAACCAGAGAAAACCTGTGGTGTTTTGGTATAGGCTCAAATTGGCAGCACTCTTCTCACATGCGACCAAGGTGAATTGTTTAATCTGATGTGTCTGATAACTGCATGGAGTAGCAATTATCAGTCGAACCCGGGTCACAGAGGTGAAAAAACACACGCTGTGCCACCCTAGAACGCCAGGTGGTCTGGTGACTTGCTCACATCAAAACAAACAATAGTTCTCGGAACATATTTTGTATAGAAGTTGAAGAGGAATTCGACGTTGATGCGCTAATTTTCGCAGAGACGGGGGGCCGGGCCCCCCCTGGCGAAATTCTCGGGCCCCCCCTGGTAAAATTCTGACTAACAAAATATTTTTATTATTTTCTCACGCTATACGTCATGCAAATATTATATTTTACTTTTATTACATGATGTTTTGAGATTTGGGCGTATTTCAGCATTGCTTCAATGACAATGGCTTCGATTTGAGGCTTATATACAATATTACGAATTCTTCCGTTGATTTCCGAAGAGTGACCGAAGTGCAAACACGTGCAAAATGTAAATATCAAATATGGCGGACGATTTGTAAATTTGCTCAATACTTCTATTTGCATTTCGATCCGACATGTTAAACGCATTCCAGGCCGCTGGATCATCGTCAGCATCTCAGTCTCAAGCATTATCAAGACCTTTGCTTAACAGTTACCCGAAAAAGAGGCAAGGGAGTCGAGAAAGATGTTTTCAACCCACTTGGTATGACTCGTTTTCATGGCTGGAATATTTTGAGAATGTTGACGCATGTCTTTGCTATCCATGCAGAATTTTCGCCAAAGACGCGGTTAAAGAGAAAACCTTCATTAAAGCCGGATTCTCAAATTGGAAAACTGCGATGGAAACTGATAGAGGATTTAATAAACATCAGAAGTCGGACGTACATATTCGAGCGATGGCTAGTTGGAAGGAGAGGGAATATCGAGAAAGTCGGGGTCAGACAGTGCGAAATCTTATCCAACTAAACCCAGAACATAAAATATGGTTAAAAACTGTTTTTAACACGACAAAATATCTGGTCGCTAACGGAATGCCATTCCGTGGAGATGAGGAGAAGACAGATTTCAACGAGCAAGTTTCTGGCGGGCTATATCTAAATACCTTTACTGACCTTCACTTCACCCAAAATCCCAATTTGGAAGAGATAGCAAAGCGATTGCCGAAAAACGCGAAGTACACCTCACCGCAGATGCAAAATGAAGTTATAGAGACCTTGTTGGAGATTGTCAGTGAAACGGTGGCTAATGAATGTAAGAAAGCTGGACTATTTACTTTGATGATGGATGGAACTACTGACCACAATAACAGGTACAGTACTTTAACATATCCAAATACTATAAGTATATTTTAGTTAATTTAATCTACATAACAATAACAATATATTTTTTATGCATAAATTTAGGGAAATGGAAGGTATTGCACTTAGATACTGGAATGATAGCTGTGGAGGAGTTGTGGAGCACATAATAGACTACAAAATGGCAGAAGATAGGAGTGCCAAAGGTCTTTTAAGTTTAGCTCTATTAACTCTTGTTGATGAGCATGATATATCCTTGAAAGATGGGATAGTATCTAACACATTTGATGGGGCAAGTGTTATGTCTGGTCAAAAAGGTAACTTTGTCTTACTGAAACTAAATTTACAGTCAAATGTCTTTTATATATGGTTACATTTTTATCTATCACATGATATGGATGTGAATAGTCAACCATATCAAGTAATCAAGCAGAAAACGTGTGATTTTTGTGGTTCTCCAGTTCTTTTAATCTATTAGTACAAATAAATTGAAATTGAAATTTTTTCAGGTGGGTTACAGCAGCTGGTCAAGGAATATTGTGGTTGTGACATTCCATACATTCACTGCCTAAATCACCGACTTGCCTTAGTTGTCAAAGATACGTTGTCGACTATTTTAGAGCTGGGTGACTTCTTCCAGTTAATTCAGGACTTGTATACATTTTTCAAGATTCCCCAGATTGATCAGCTCCACCAGGGTCTTACGTTAAAGAAGCTAATTACTACTAGGTGGGATGGACATTTTTCTAGCCTTAAAGTTCTTTCCAAATCCATTAAAGAGATACATTTAACGTTGAAAAAATGCAAAACCACACGATCGGTTGATCCAGAGTATCGCAGTAAAGCAAAAGGTTACTCAGCATCCCTTGAAGTGCCTGCCAGTCACCACGTTTCTGATCATTTTCATGATGGATGTGATGAAGTTGTTGAACCTCCTTAATCTAATGTTCCAAAAGCAAGAAAGCAACCTGATAACAGCACTTACCACACTCCAATCTGTAAGAAGGGAGCTAGACAACCTGAGTGTAAAATACACCGTAGCGCATATCACGCAGCTCGTTTTTCCACAAGAAGCTTCTGCGCCAGATGATGAATTGCGCCTTCTTGGTAAAAGGAAAAGAACAATCCCTGCGACGTTGCATGACTCCGTTGTGATGGAAAAGCTTCCATGTTATCGCGATGAGAGCAACAACGTGGAACAGTTACGCGCATTAGTAGTGGAAGTGCTAAATAAGCTGAATGTTGAGTTTGATCATCGCTTTAGTGAATTCAATTCCACGTTGTGGAAATCATTTGAAATCCTGAAACCTTCTAACCATCATTTTCTCGAAGCAGAAAAGCTAATTCCTTTGCTCGACTACATTAAGACCATTCCACTTGTCCGTCAGAAAAGGAGCTCTCTTTCCAACAGCTCGAGTGCGAGTGTGATGTTTTCCGTAGTGTGTTAAAGGCATTCAGCGACAAGCAAGACCAGTTATTTGAGATGGCACTCCAGAAGAAGATGAAAGACGAAGCAATGGGTAGAAAGGTGGAAGAAGTGAAGAAGGAAGACAAGATGACACAGATGACGCAATTCGTGTTAACGTTAGTGGGTGCTGAAATTTTAAAGCAAATTTATCTGGTTGCAGTCACTGCTGGGTATTCCAGCTCGGTTGTGGAATGCGGCTTTTCCGCCCTCAACAGAATTGACACATGCCACAGAAGAAGAATGACGCCTTACCGTCAAGCAAGTTTAACTTTGCTGCATTTTGAGAACGCTCTAACACGATCAATTTCTTTTGAACAGTTTTTAGTCAAATGGAACAGCAAACCTAGAAGACTAGTGGTAACACCGTAATTCATTAATTCAATTTCAATTGTGTATACTTTAAACCTACAGATTTGATCTTTTGTTAAAGTTGTACATGTATTTTGCACTAAACGATCAATTTTGTATTTAAGTAGTGTTTAGACTTTAGATGTGGGAACTATTATGTTTTTCAGTCTCTTCGTTCTTGTAAAACCCTATTAATTTCTAAACAAATTGTAAATCTTGATACAAAAAATGTCGTTTTCTAACCATGGGAATTCTGTAAAATCTTTCCCCAGAATGCAGGAAATGGCATTTCAGAGACTCTAGATTTCAAAATTTTTCGGGGGGGCATGCCCCCGAACACCCCAAGAAAGCGTACGGCTCACGCCTTCGGCGCTCGCTTCTCACGCCTTGGGCGCTCGCTTCTCACGCCTTTGGCGCTCGCTTCTCACGCCTTCGGCGTTCGATTCTCGCGCTCGTAAATATATGTGCGTCGAGTGGCCCCCCTTTGCTTTTTGCTGGCCCCTCCTGGTTGAAAATCCTGGCTACGTCTCTGAATTTTCGTCAACACGATAATTGCAATAGCAGCCTGATAAAAATGCGACGACAACGGTGGCGATACATAATTATTTATGACAACAAAGGGGTCGTTTCCACGACGTCCTGCGCAAAATATCAGTGTTACATTGTGGTAATTCCATGGTTGATAATATATCTCTCTTGTTGCAAAAATAGGCACACAAAGTGCGCGTGTGTCTATATATTGTTAGTTGCAACAGAGTTTTTGCTACTCGGTTACTGTAGTAGGTTTGGATATTCAGAATTATTATATGTCTTGCGAGTCCGAACTGGCGTATTGAACGCTGATTGGCTAACGTGCGAGTCCGTACTTTACCGTACGGACTCGGCGTACGGACCCGCACAAAAACAACAAACTACACCGAAACAATTTGTGAGCAAAATTAGACGAAATAGCGAAAAATGGACGGCCAATTCTATTATCCGGAGGAACTAACCGACGAAGATGATATATTAAATGCTACGGAGACAGAGTACATTAGAGAAAAAAAGCAAGCCATTTTAAAACGCCGGGCAAACCTCGCAACAACGTCAGCAATGTCGTTAGCACTTGAGCGACAACAAGAAAACGAAGACGACGTTTTCACAAAATTTATTTGTGAACAACAGTCTAAAAACACAGTGAATAAAACTAAAGGCGATGTTAACAACTTTAGACGATTCTGTTCAAGTCAAAACGAAACAAAAGAGTTACAAGACATACCTGTTAAGGAGTTGAATACACTTTTGAGACCGCTCAGCCTCCGCTTGCACTGACGTACAGGAAGACGTACTGTAGACGATAATGTTTTCTCTAAATTATTTCTCGTTGTTGTGGAGACATATAATAAATTCCTTATTAACCTCACAAGCTCGGTCCGTACGGGAAAATATTTTGCTTTCGATCTTTTGAGTACAGACCTCGCCCTTCGGGCTCGGTCTGTACTCAAAAGATCTCAAGCAAAATATTTTCCCGTACGGACCTCGCGCTCGGTTAATAAGTACTTAGTATTAATTCACACTGGTCCACACAGTTCTCACGAGGCTTCTTCGTGTGTAGAATTCCGTGAAGACTGTATTAAGCCTGGTTCTCATATGTCGCCGATGGTCGCCGACCCATGATTTAGATGCATGTTCAGTAAAAGAATAAGAGCACTGCTTTTCTGCATTGTTCTTTATTACTTAACACGTTGCTGCACTTCCCGTTTTAACATGCATCTAAATCACAAATTGCCGACGATCGGCGACCATGGGCGACATATGAGAACCAGGCTTTAAGTCGTCCCCCCTAATAAGCCTTCCTTTCTAATGTGCCCCCTCTCTGTTAAGCCCCTCTCCATTAAGCCCCTCCCTCTGGGTTTCAAAGCCCAGAGGCTTAATAGGGCGTTTACAGTATTACTAGAATTTTCTGATGAGCGTGCAAGAATGCGTGATATAGCAGATAACTAGCAAGATATGTTGATAAATATAATGGCAAGCTAACTACAAAATAATGGTGCTTATCAGAACTGCAAGCTATTTTGATAATTGCTATCAATGGCTTTAGGGGTCGGAGCTCTTAAATTTGATGCGACCCCATCCTTCCTTTGACGTAAATCCTGGATGCTTGGCAGATAAGATGTCTACCGTAAACCGCCGTCTCTGCGTCCAAAGAAGTTTTTTTTGTACTTTAGCTCTATCGGATAGGCCTATGATTAGTTTCAATATGCTTTCGGTGCGAATGTTTTAATTAAAACCATTTCCGTTTGCGAGCAGCAGAGCGGATTATATATCAGTTAGTGTACAGAACATGGGTTTGTATGCCAGACTCTATTTTAAATGAACTTGTCTGAAATCTTGCTCAGTTGCTGCGATTCACCGTTTACGTTATAATCGGAGCGTGGCAATAATCGATACGGCACCAGATATGCCACTCTAATAACAGTGGAGCACATAGTCACAAAGACGCTCGTGCGCGCAAAAAGGCGGCACTAAAAAGCCGTCACACAGGTATGACTATAGGCACATTACTGCTTCGCTTCAAAAGTCGACAGGGAAGCACTATCCCATATGTAAACAATATTCCTATATCTAGTACAATTTCGGAGATGTAACGAGTCGATATAACGATATACCATATTTGTTAACTCCGCTCAGGGACGTAGCCAGGATTTTGAAAGTTGGGGAGACGAAATAAAAATAAATTTTTAGGGGGGTCCGGGGCATGCTCCCCCGGGAAATTTTGAAATCGAGATTAAAGCCTGGTTCACACTTGGAAACAAGCATAAACATAAGCATAAGGATAAGCACAAGTCCGTTCACACACGTAAAACAAGCACAAGGAAAAGCGGCATACGCAAGCGCGGACGTTCTCGTACCCAGACCTACGGCTCGTTCTGGCGATGACAGATTCAACATGGCGGACGACGAAGAAGAAGGGATGTTAATGTTGTTACTTCTGTTGCTTATTCGTCGGTGCAGACGACGAAGAAATCGTCGAAGAGTCACACAAAGGCGTTTCTGGGTCAGGGATGTATTTATGCGAAGGATAAATCAAGGAGATTTTCATAACTTGGTGCCAGAACTCCGCCTCGGAAATCGAGAATTGTTCTTCAGGTAAAAAGTAACCTCTATGACTATGACTCTTATATAACTTAATATATGGCTTTAATAGGCTAGCGTCTGACTTTAAACTTTATTGATAATTCATGAAACCTGGAAGTTGATACCTATATGCACTGTTGCTCCATGTGAAACTATGTGGTTATTGGTATAATTTGACATACAAATAGAATTATACAATTAAATATTTTGTAAATCAGAATTATTTCTTTGTTGGACAGGCACGCAGCTAGTCCAATAAATTCTAGGGGGGGGGGGGGGGGTTATTGGGGAGGGGGCAAATTCATGTTTTTTTGTAAATTGTCAAGTATTTTTTCCAATTTTTTACAAAACTGATTTCTGTTCAGTTTAAAAGAGAAACTACTAATTTGATATTATGTAATATTATATGGTGACTAAAATATCACACTATCTTGTTCCGTAACTAATGGTTCTCAATTTCTAACTTTTCTTGTAGGTATATGAGAATGTCACCTGAAAGGTTCGAGCATTTATTATCTTTCGTGGGCCCATTAATTTTAAAGAAAGACACAAGAATGAGGAAAGCTATAAAACCAGCAGAACGTTTGAGTTTGACATTACACCACCTCGCCTATGGGAGTAGCCAACAGTCAAATTCTTTTGAATACAGAATGGGAAAGTCAACTGTATCCCAAATTGTTCGTGAAACATGTTGTGCAATTTGGACTGTTCTACATGATGAATATCTGAAAGTTCCAAGCAGTCCCCAAGAATGGAAAAAAATTGCAGATGAATTTGAGAGATTGTGGAATCTCCCACATTGTGTAGGGGCAATAGATGGTAAACATATTGCCATGAAATGCCCTTTAAATAGTGGTTCCTTATACTTTAATTATAAGGGATGGTTCAGCTTAGTCTTGTTGGCAGTGTGCGATGCACGTTATTCATTTACCCTTGTAGATATCGGCAGTTACGGTAGCAGTAATGATAGTGGTGTTTTCTCACATTCAGCCATGGGCCATGCTTTGGAAGCTGAGAAAATGAATCTTCGAAGTTCTGAGCCACTTGAAGGTTGGAAAGATGATCTTCTCCCGTATTTTTTGGTTGGTGATGAAGCATTTGCTTTAAAAACGTGGATGCTAAGACCCTATCCAGGGAAGGGTTTGCCTGAGGATCAGAGAATTTTCAATTACCGTCTATCCCGTGCTCGCAGAGTTATCGAGAATGCGTTTGGAATATTATCAGCACGATGGCAAATATTTCATCACCCTATTCAGACAAGTATTGAAACAGCTGAATGTATGGTAAAGGCTGCTGTATGTCTTCACAATTATCTGAGACAAACGAACAATGCTGGCTATTGCCCTGCTGGATTTGTGGATAGCCAAGATAGCACAGGCCAAATACGACCAGGTGAATGGAGAAGCATGGTGCATGACTTAGACCATGGAGCATTGAGGCCTATTCCTCGCCGTAGGGGATCACGGTATCCAGATTCTGCTGTGGCTGTCAGAGACCTCATGAAACAATTTGTTAATTCAGTACAAGGTGCTGTACCTTGGCAATTAGACCATGTCCGAAGCACGGGAACAACAAGACAGCAACAACGTTTATAAAGGGAATGGTACGTTGCATCAGGTACATTGTATCACAGAAATCTAAAGAGGAACATGACATTAACTGAAAAGCTACATGTCTGTTGAATTTTACATTTTATTAAAAAGTAACACAAAATCATTGCTTCAGTGTCAACATTACAGGTCTACAGTATATTTAATATTTCTTCCAAATTTAAAACTCCCTATGGTTAACCAAATAGTATTAATTCATTTGTTACCACATGCATTGTTTTTTTAAATATTAGTGCATGGGAATGCCAGCATATTGTGTTCAGAAGAGGGAAACATTAATAACAGAAAGGATTATAAATTATATCTCAAATTAAGTCTGGTCTCCATCTGGTCACTACAGAATTTAACTGTCACATTTTTCTGTGGCTGCACATCCCTATTGGTAGCAAGTTGTTGTAATTATATAATATTATATACGAATCTCTGGAATGGCTCATAACAACTTGCAACACACTATTAGCTAGTGACTAGATGGAAACCAGGTCTTATAACTTTAAAACTACCTGTATTCCAAACCAAAATTTAAAATAATGTAAACAACGTAAATGAAACCAAAGTTCAACAGGCTTTTAGCGGTTGTGGAAGAAGTGTCCAGGTGCAAAATATTGCCTTGTTTCATTATCTCTATTGGGAGTGGATAGATTGTGAAATTGGCTATTCCCACTCAGATCATTTGGTGCTTGATAGAAGCCCTGTAGTACTGCATCAGATGTATTATTCTCACAGCCTGACTTCCTCAACGGTTGATGAGGGGATGATATAGTACTTGACTCAGCATAATATAGATTCCCTTGTCCTTGTGAAGAGGGTATGCTTTCTACAGGTTTCATCAGGTGATTGTATATTATATTGTTTACTTGCATCTTAACCAGTAATTTATCCCTTGGGTTTAATTGCCGTAGCTGGGATGCAAGTAGAGCACAAAACATATCATCGTCATCTTTTTCTTTCATACATTCTGATGATTTATTCTGAAATTTGGAACTTATTGACTTAATAAGCTCTAATTCAGCTTCATCAACTTTTTTATTTTCATTTGCTTTCTTTTCTTTGCAATATTTAATTCTGCCAGTTGTTTCTGAAATGCTGCTGCCATCCCTCTTCAGAGAATTAGTACTGTTTGTTGCACTTGTGTCACTGACAGGACTTGGGCCTCGTAAATCATCAGAATACTGAGTATCAGAGCCATGACTGTCATTTCTTGTATCTGACTCTTCGTGGTCTTGATCTGTAGAATTAGCAAGGAGATTAGATGTGGTTTGTCGTAGCTGTATGTAAGGATCAAGCCACCTCAGGTAGTTGAACAGTTCTGAACTCTGCTTCTCGGCCTCTTTCACTTCTTCACTGCCAGTTCCACTGACCTTCTTAACTTTAATTTTTCGTTTATCTCTGCTATATCGATTCCTTAGGTTTTTGAAAAGAGTACTTGCTTCAGCAGCTATAATTGTAAAACAAACTAATCAATTACCAGTTCAAGTTGTTGTTTATAACTATTATAGTTAGATCTGACTCCAATTTCAGCAAATATCTTCAGTTGAGAACTGAATTATGATATGGGGTGACAATTTAGTGACCTAAAAATTAATACAACATACAAAAGAAAATAAACTTATATTAAACGTCTTGAATTAATCAGGACAGTGTTAAATTATAGAAGAATAATCGAAACAAACCTACAACTTCCTCTAACCTACTGGCACGAATATTTGGACATGGTATTCTTCTTTAAAATAATCAATCAATATATTTCATTTGGCAAACTACTCTGCCTGAAAAATTCAAACCTAACAACATACCTACAAGATCTCAGAATAAAACAGACGATAAACTGCAAGCTTTTTGCAGTCTGCCAGTCTCTACACAGCACAGAATTAACTTACGTTTACCTGTCTTCAAGCCAAGGCTTGCCGCTATCTCTTTCCATGCCGCATTCTTCATCTGTTTGTTTTTAAAATACGGCGAAGATTTGTCGTAAAGCACGGGATAATTGCGAACTAACTCGGCAAGTTTTTCGTCAAGAGACATGCCATCACTCACAGTCGCCATTTTTTTTCTTCACCCAAAGAAGACTGGTACCGAGCAATTCCCATTGGTCAAAAACGAATGCTTGTGCTTATTCTTATTTCATACCGGTTCTCACCAGTGAAGTAAGCACTAGCACAAGCACAAGAGAAGGAAAATGTTCGTTTTTCTTGTGCTTGTGCTTGTGCTTATTTCACGTCGGTTCTCACTTGATATTCTTGTGCTTATCCTTATGCTTGTGCTTATGCTTATGTCGCTAGTGTGAACCAGGCTTAAAAAACGTCATATAAAATACTCAAAACACGCAAACGTCACATAGATACTCAAAATGCATACACTCAGTAGATTGAATACACTGTTTACAGTTTATTTCCTGACACAATTCATATTGCATCAGTTTTGTAGTTATATGTCTGTTGTTTTATATCAAAAGGGGAGGAGCCCTGGCTACGTCCCTGACTCCGCTTGGTGTTAACGAATAATGTAACGGTTGCGCCTTGGGTTTCAAGTCTCGTGACGTGCATAAGCGCTATTTCTACGTTAGGTATAAAGTGTTTTCAGCTTGAAGTTGGTCGTAAGTACATATACATCATACATACATACTTTATTTCAACACGCTAGCCTCAACAACAATAAATGCTGGTTTCAATGAGGGGCGTGCTTAATTTAACTAATACAACAAATTGACTAATACTAATAAACTAATTACAATAACTAACAAACAACTAGGAAGTTTACAAAGTTAATAGGTTTATAAAAATGATAATGATAAAAAAAAGAATTTCAGAATTCAGAGTGATTCAACTTCATCTCATAGTCGGCCCTATAAGCCTTTTAAAATAATCCAACGACTCTGCTTGTTTCGCCGCTTCGTGTATTAAGTTATTCCAAAGCATGGCACCTTTATGTACTGTATAATAAACGAGCAGGAGTGTTTTATCATATATAAAGACACGAGGCGAAGCCGAGTGTTTTTATATCTGACAAAACACGAACTGCGAGTTTATTATACGGCTTCAAAAACGAACCACTTGGTAAGTTGATTGGCGGAGTTAGTTTGAAAAATAACCTTGTCTAAGCCGAGAAAATCAAAGCTAAAGTTTATGTAAATCAGGAGAAATCTTTATCACATATAAAGATACGACACGGTCATGATTTTCTTTTGTGTTTTCCTCATGAATTATTAATGAGTTTTTGAAATTTAAAGTCAAACTCATATAAGTATACTCTGGAGCTCAGAGTTTTCTGAGTTTGTCTACTTACGACAGCTTGTACAGCAAAAAAATGAAACGTGAGTCTACTCACTATTTGCTGTCTCGTGATCAATTTAACATAACATCGATAGATTAAAAACCGTTGCATGTCAGGCTATTTGTGAGATCTCCTTACTTAATTCTTATTTTTCATGGATTTACATCTTGTTTTGATAAAATACTTGTCATTCGCGGCATCTATACACTTGAAGAATATCTTTATTTTTAACGAATAACGTTGCTTTCCGTTTCCGAAGCGCGCAGCTGAGGTTCAAGTCTCGTGAGTACTCATAATCAGCCTCAGAACAGATTACCTGTCTCGACTGTGATCTCCCTCATCTTCTTATACTCATTCTCGATTTGAATCTTGTTTACATAGTACGCGAGAGGCTAAAGTATCCTTGCCGTTATCACGTATTCGTCAGTTTTGCAAAGTGCCAGAAGGCAGAAAGGAAATGCGTTTTGGGGTGTAATACGGCTCCAAGGAAGAGCGCAGCGCAAGACAACAGAATTACAGGTAGTTTGTTGCAAAGTATATATACATCTTCATGAGTTCCAGCTATAGTTACACTTATCTATAGATTTTGCGTTATTTATAATCTTTCTTGATCAGAAAAGTTGTAACCGAAACTGGCTGAAAATCTTTTATATACTGAAACATAAAACAAAATAACTTGCGCGTTATAATAATAAAAAATGTGAATTTAATCGCGCGGTCAATAACGATATTTTACAAAAGAAGTTGTAAAATAATTCTACATTAGCTGTTTTTTAAGAAATAGTTAAATTCATGTTCTTTGCAAAATTTCGGGAGGGTTTTTAAAGAACGAAGCAATTCATGCAACTGAATGATCTTAAAATTCTAATCTGAGTACAGTACAGTACATGCATCACAGCACAGCTAGTACAACGCATATATACACGGAGTACGGAAGCCCTAACGGTTTGGAACTTTTAGAAAAATAGTTGCCAAAACTGCACAAGGTTGGCCATTCGCAGTAATTGCCAGTGTTTTGTACGTTACAAATACTATTAAAAGACGTCGCTCCTTAGTTTTGGTGTATTATATAGGCATTTTGATGGTTTGGGGACTGTGTTTTGTTGTTGTTGAAGAGATTCTCATCTGTAGCTGATTAGTACAGTAAACAATTTGATAACTGATTACATTTTAACAGCTTGATAATTTTTTTACTACAGCGCCCCGGAAACTCCTGTGGGGGTATTTGGCTACGAGTTCTGTTTCATCTTTGATCAGAAACTTGCAATCTTCTTTGCCAATTACACAGAGTTTTTGCCAAGTGTTCATAAAAATGTTTACCGCACTGTTTACTTACACAATCAACTTTTAACTGATCTTGCTGAACAGAGAACAATGCATTAATTTTTCTGTCTGTGCTCTCTTTTTTAATGACACCGGGGGTTTTTTCATATGTTTTTGAAAGGGCGCTTTTTCTTGGTTTGTTTTTTTAATGAGCCATATATAAGCATTTACTGCATGTGTTTATTAAGGATAGTATTTATCAACGTAGAGTATGGGATTAGATTAGGTTAATATACTAGCAACCTATTTCGGTTTTTGTTTTTTTACACATATACACCCAGCGCGATAGCTTATCACCAAAAAATGTTCTTCGGAAATTGCCTTTTACGGACTTCAAAATAAAAATTTTCTCGATAAGCACGCTTTAAGTTTGTTTTCTCCATTTCAAAATCTAGACTTCCTTGCCATAGGGCAAGTAAATGAATGCTATCTTAACACGTTGATGCCTGGACCTCTGACCTCTCCCTGTGCTGAATAAAATCGTCTGGCGTTAGGTAAATAAATTTTGAAAGATGTATATATACATATCCAGTATACAGACAAACATTGACTATGCCTTTGAATTTCGATGTTTCTACACTACACAACATAAAAACGCTTTTTTCTCCTTCAATCTTGTTTGTATAGTAATATAAAACACAATCCAAAAATAAACATCTTAAAAAATCCAAGACATGCATGGATTAAGACAAAAAGATATGAATTGGTAATATTTCGACTTTATTGGATTTTTCAAGATGTTTATTTTCGGATTATGTTTTATATTATTTTTCTTTAAATTGTCGGCTGGCTCGCCATCTTGTTTACTCTAGGATATATTCGATTATTCGGACCACTTTTTGAGAGCTAGTACGCTTGTCGCTATAGGGTCTCGTGAGCGCTTTCTCGGTTCTTTTTTTGGCACATGTTTTCTTCGGTACTTTCAATTTCCACACACACATGCAACATATAACGCTCTGCCTCTGGTTCTCTTCATTGCATGTATTGTATGTTCGCGCGGACCATTTTTGAGAGCTTGTCGCTAGGGTCTCATAAGCGTTTTCCCGTTTCTCATTTTTGGCACTTTGTTTTGTTCGATACTTTCGATGTTTCCACACACACACATGCAACATAACGCTCTCCTCTGGTTCCCCTTAATGTTGTTTGTAGTGTAATTCTTTATTCGAAGCACGTTTTGAGAGCCACGCCATCACTGGGGTCGTAAGCGGTTTTTCGTTTCTTTTTCTCCTTTGTTTTGTTCGATGTTTCTACACACAACACAAAAACGCTCTAGTTCCCTTCAATTTTGTTTTTAATTTTTTTTGTAGTATATATTTTATCTCGAAATATAGTAAGGTTAGATATACTGCCGAAACAGAGAACGTAGGAGTCAAATATATTTTATCTCGTTCCTTTCTTGGCACTCATGTTCGTTTCGGGACTTCAAAAACCCTTTGCACGTGCATGCAGGCTCAAGCGGAGGCGGAAGACAAGTCCTTGTGAGTGAAATTTGGCCAAGAGTTTGTTTTGACGCGCCATGCGCTGGTGGCGGTGTCTATATACTGAAGGCATGCACTATAGAATAGCAATAAAAGCCAGGAAATGGTCCTTTGATGCAAAGAATCTCTTACTGTCATTGCCAGGGATATTTTTCAAACATATTCCCCCACATTCTCACCCTGCATAGGGTATAACCACTAGGTCCATCAAAATTCAAAACAATTCTGCATCGATATATAGAAAAAAAAATACAAAAGTCAAAACAAGCTTATCTGTATGACGTCAAGGTATTATTTTGTATTGTGTGATCAGGAAATGGCAGCTGCTTACTGTTTCTTGTGATAAGACAAACTCGATGTGATCCCATTAACAACATTAGTGCAATGACAATTGTTTTAGATTCAAAGCTGTTTTTGTCTGTCGTAAAAAGTGTCCATGGTTTAATGTTAAAAACAAGCCAATTAAGTAATCATATACATTTGACGTTTCACTCGAAATTTCACTTAGTGAAAAATATTTCGAGTGTAGGAATATATATATATATATATATATATATATATATATATATGCATTTTTATAACGTATCTTGTAGAAATATATATATATACGATAGTGCATGCATGTAAAGAAGTAGAGTGTTGTGTAGGCAGTGTTTTAGATAGAGCAAAGTGAAAAGGCGATTAACCGCCAAGTTTTAATAACTAACTCCGCTCGAAATGTCAGTATATTTTTATAATAATATCGATTATAATAACACATGCAATGTATCTATCTATCTATAAATTCCACTTTCCCACACGTGATATATTCCGGATCGTGTGGCTTGAGTAGGCTTTTTGACTATGCTGTGATTTTATATATATATATATATATATATATATATATGGCATGGTTTTGATGTCCCACAATTTGTGAGGCACCAAAGGCGACTGTAAATAGCAGTTACCTTCATCCTGCTCATAATAATATTATCAATACAATAGGCCGAAACGGCACCGTCTGTAGTTATATATATATATATATATATATATATATATATATATATATATATATATATATATATATATATATTACAGTAATTACAGTATATGCATCATGCATGTGCGAAAAACACTTCAACAGTCCGCGTGTTCCGTCGTTTCTAAAGCCACTAAACATGCTAAAACCTGTTTGATTATCGAACATTTGTGGTTTGACAATAAAAACAACTCAATTACTTACCGCGAGTCATCGCGGTTTATTCTTTGCATGGAGGGGCGTGAAAAAACTTATTTGTTTGTATTATTTATGAAAACAATACATTTATCCATATTTTTTCCTCTTTTCTTTTTCACCCATATTGCCATAACGTTCTATAGCCACTATTAGCTTGCTGTATGGAATTTCACTTGAATTCATAAGTACAATGGATGCATAGTTTAGTAATTTGTTTGAATTGAATTCACTGTTTTGCTAGTTGTGACTCCAAAAACAATATATGTTTTAAAATAGAATGTGTTTTGGACACGGTGCCAGCAAACATGCATGTTTAAACTTGTTTGATTATGCTGAGCAGTTTGTAAATAAAACTCTCTGTAATCGGTTGCTATACGGATATTGGCTTTCGTTAGCCTGAGTGTATTAAAAGAAATATAATCACAAATATTATCACAACTTTAAGAAATCCTGCAGATTTGCAACTTTTAATGTGCAGGACTAATAGATATAAAAATAGCTTTTTACCATCAACAATAAATTTATGGAATGAGCTACCTGAACAAATCAGGTTATTTCCTTTAGAAAGCTTTAAGAATTGCCTTCGTAACCAAGTCCGCCCGTCACCACCTAAATATTATAACATAGGTATCAGATGCCCGCTCAATTCTGTAATTGAGATTAGGCTTTTGCGCATTAATTAAACTTTTATCTTTACCAACGTAACATCCTTCCATACGCTTCTTGCTCTTGTGGAGCTGCGCATGAGACTATTAAACATTATTTGTTGCTCTGCCCTAAATACTTCAACTGTCGAGTTAAACTCCTGACTTCAGTCGTCTCTTTGTTACATCCATCAATAAATTTTCTATCCTTAAATAAGTCTACAAGTTGATTTACTTTTAAAAGGTTCTAACTTTATAGGACATGATAGAGTGAATGTTTCGATTTAGCGATACACCATGGAATATATCATGCATGTCCACCAAACGTTTTTCATTACGTTAATTTTACTTTCAATAACTTATACCTTCTATATATACTCGCTATAATTTTCATTTGTATTTATATTTGCAGGAAAAGCACTCGATTAGTTTTAAAAACTACTTGCTAATCCTGTATGCAACAATATATGAAATAAATGAAAAGATATATAAATATAAAAACACCCGTTTTTCTTATATCTTTTTCTTATATTTTAATACAAAAAATAAAATACCTGAACTTCCCACACTCCTCGACATTTTCAAAATGTAGTGAGAATGAAGGAATTTTTTCATGTGTCCTAAGATGAAACTATATAGTTTTATTGGAACCACTAAAAACATTAAATAACATTTGCTCACCGGAATTGTATATGTCTCAGGAAAACACAGTATGCCTTGGATTCCGCTTGCGATAACGATTATAATATGACAATTAAATTAAATTAAATACTAAAGTATACGTAAATCAGTGGTTTGAAGCATAGTCAATCGAGATATGGTCTGGAAACTCGGCAAACTTCAAAGCGCCTATAATGAGCTGTGATTTTATGTTGAACCGTACCTTACACCGTGCACATCCTTTGTTTTAGGTTTATTAATATTTAAATAGCATGATTGAGTGATTGAACTGAAACGTTGCTATTGGACAATTCGTTCATTATTCTAGAATACAATGTGTTCAGTGACCGTGCACCGTGCACAAAAATGCATAAAGGCGAACAAAAAGATAGACCAAAGACTTTAGCTGAGTTTCCAGACCATATCTCGATTGACTACGTTTGAACCTATATATTATTATAGTTATTATTATTACTACATCACCACTAAATGTCTTTCTCAAAACTAACTATCTTCACAGACAAGTGAAAAAAAATATCGGGAAAATATCTCGCCGATGTAGTTGTTTTCCAAATTTCCAAGCTCGTTACAATTAATATATATTTATATATCTAAACATTGTATATATCTTCATTTGGTTCAGGGTTAAATATTAATATAAAATAACTAACTACTTAAATATATAGAAATAATATAATGCATGCAAGATCTAACATTTTGAGCAGTTTGTCAGAAATTGAAATTATAACATAAAGTGAACAAAAAACTAATTGAACTAACACGTTTAGGCTGGCTGTGATAAAGGGCTTTTGCTCGAAGCACTAAAACTGTTCAATTTCATAATCTAAATTGTATACTTTAAATTCTATGCTGCTGTGCTTACAAGTCATTACGCAGGCTAGCAAGTCTATAATAATAATAAAATCTTTATCTAAACTGTTGAAGATCCTATCAGCATAAATGCTGGTATTAACAGGAAAACAGTGCTTAATTATAGAATAACTAAATTATTAATACAAAGTGAACAAAATTAAGCAGTTAAAGGAAATTTATAAACTACAAATGTGAGTATTATTGTCGGTTTCTAATAGGTGCATGAAAACACTACGTTTAAAACTAAAGATAGATGTAAGTTCTCTGAATTCCGACGGCAAAGAGTTCCAGTCCTTTGCAGCTGCATATTTGCATGAACATGGATTGCCCTATTGCACTTTTTACCTTTGGGAGATCTAATAACGTTTTGTCTCGCAAGTCCCAGTCATGCGTGATAAGCCTTAATTTAAAAATATCTCTTAACTGACCAGGGCAGTCCAAATTATATAGTATTTTATATTCAAGGCCAGCCACAAATCGTGGCCATGGGTCCCCCAGAAAATCTCGCAGTGGGATACGCCGCCGGCCCTGGTCAGATAAAACTATTATCATACTACACACAAAACTGGTCTTTCTATTACTCACAACTGCACAATATAACATATCGTTATATTGTTTGGCTCTCAAGTGTTGTCGCGTTCAATAGTAGCCGTGCTACGTGACCTGGTTGTATAAACGATGTCGCAATTAATAAATAATGTGCGCGCGCATCTTGGCGTCCGCTGTGTGGATCACCCGCAAAGCAGACTGCAGTGAAATTGTCTCCTGTGACTTCAGTTGTACTTGTTGTTTAGATAGAATTATCTAAGTCCTGGACTCTATATATCTTTAAAAGATGTTAAAATAGCCTCACTTTGTCTTCATTTGTTATTAAATACCGGCCTTATACGTGCACGTGTGTTTGTTTATCACCTGAGTTGCATGCTGCGCCCGCACGTTATATTCCAGGCTTACGGGCGGCATTCATTGCGGGTCATCTCCAAGCAATGAATGGCAGGCCTCGTGACCCGGTGGGATACATGTGGGCCACAATAACAAGATAGTAGAGTTTGCCATGTATGGCCGTGTGCCAAAAGGTAATGCACGGGAAATGGACTTACATTGATTTAGACGTGCTGCACAAGTTGAAGCGAAAAGGTAATTGAATTTAGTTGCATCGCCAACGCTATGCGAACCCTCAATTTCCTATCCCTTATCAGCGTTTTAGCTTAATGGGGAATACTAATGCATGCATTCAGCTATATATAATGGAAGCTTATCCGACAAGATAGCAATTTTCTACTTGCGTTGGTCAAATTTTACGGGAAATTCTCTTCGATGTTGTCCAGTGTGGCCTCGTGATTTCACCTGCCATGAGAAAACTACCATTAAAAAGCAATTGTAGGTAGGTATTCGTAATAGATAATCGCATTTATCGTATACGCTGTCGACTTATTGCTGTCGTCATCTTCGCCCGAAATTGAAGACATCAATGCGAACTTGGTAAACACAGTCAGCAGGTGTTTCTCGTGCCTCTTTCCTTCAAGGGCGTTACACATGGAAAAAAAAATAAGAGCGCGTCTTGCAAGTTGTTTACCATGGCTACAATTCCTACCATCGTGGTCAATGAAATAATGTTTCGAGTTATGGTCTTGCGTGGGCCTGTGAAAAGTTGTGGTTGAATATTTACATCCGATACTGGCCCCGGTGTATTGGTCTCTTTGCGTTGTTACCTCGAGGGTATATTAAAATATTTCAGCGGGAAAGTTTCCCGGTTAGTTTTCTTGTTGTTGTCGTAAAAACAGCAACATCGTACCAATTGGCGTTGGGTTTTCTTAGTCTTAACTTATACCTTAAAGCGACACCGGCAAAGGGTACTTATTTTTTGTTTTGCTCGACAGAGTGACGGACTGATTTTCTGGTTGGTGTACATGCATATATCACCGTGTCTTCATGCAAGCCGTGGTAATGATGTTCGAGCTTCGACCAATCCTAACCCATCTTGGTACTACCGACGAGGAGTCCCCTCTGTCGATGTCGGATTGCGAGTCCTTGGAGAACATTTGCGATTACGAAGAGATCTACAACCACAAAGCGAGCGTAGAGGAAATCGGGATTGCAACAATGGACAAACAAAGACTGCCCAAAGTCAAACACGGCAACAAGAGTAAACCGATTACGAAAATTTTTAAGGACAAATCGTTTTCTCCGAGCTTGGAGGATATCAAAGAGGTCGAGGATAAAAATAAGGAGGATGTTGTCTTCGATACTCCGTATTTCCTGTCGCTGTCGCACGTTCATTACGACAGGGCTTTTAATCGGGGGTTTCTCGAACAGGACGCGGGAAGGAGTTTTCGCAACGAGTATTGGAAATCGTTCCACCATCGAAATGCCCGAAGGTCGTCGAGGAGAAGGACGGTTTCGATTTAAAGACAAAGTGTCAACAAGTTTAAGTATATAAAGAACATGTCTAAGGGAAAGACAAAGCTACAGGACCACAAAAAGACTTAACCTCTTACACCTTAAGACGCGTTCTTTGCGCTTGAATTCCCACTCAATAACATGCCTCGTGTATATAAACAGAGTTTATTATAATAATCGTACTATCATATTTCGGCAGGGAAACACGATTGAACATGATTCTTGGTGATCTCAGCCCCTTGGGATCGTCCTCTTAACCGGATAGTTCCGGAGCATGCATATGATATCAAATGCTATAAACTTCAACTTGATTTTAGACCGATATTGATTGTAGAAATTGATCGCGTTGCTCACCAGAAATCCATGGCAATCTTTGTTTTCCAAGTTGAAAAATGTATAGTGTACAATGTATATAGGATTATTAACATATTTCAATGTACAAATTATTGTAAATAATTTGTAACGAAAGTCGAAAACCTTTCATCTTTTAAAGCCAAAGATGTCAAAGATGATGTAAGATAGTGAAGATATTGATTATATATACTGAAGATTGTACATAGTTTAAACACGTGGGATTTTAAATGAAGTTCCACAAGGAATTACTGATCCGAAATTTTGGAGTTTGGAAGAAGCACGAAATCGAAATAAATTATACACTTTTGTTTCGTGATTTCGTATACACGAATTATTCGCAAGATCTGTATTCTATAGAATCATTGTGAAAGTTAAAGACGTTATTTTATTAGGCCAGGGGATGGGGGATGGGCTTGGGCAGGGGCAACGTCGCTAGTCCCTCCCACCTGTCATGAGCCGTTTCCGGTGAATTTCAGCAGAGCATCAAGTAATTATGAATATTGACTTTGTCACGCGAGACTGTCTCATTTCATTGGACAACCGTGATTGGACACTCAAGTCCACTCAGTTCACAACCTATCATGCAGAAGATAACCATCATTGAATTGTATTATATGTTAGAAACAACGTTTTTACTAAAAGCTCTTGTGTTTAAACGTATACTGTATGTGACAGGTGAAGTCATTGGCGGATCAAGCATGAGCCGGGCCCCTGGCACATTAGTGCTGACTCACATATGCCTCCCCCCTGAAGTCCTAAAGAGACTAGAAAAATCGGGGGGAATTAATAAAAACATGCGACTAGCAACAAGCTGGTAGCTGCGAATAGCTACTTTGTAAATATCTTGTAAAAATGTTTGTGTTTATCAATGGCACTCAATCTACATTTCTGGAACTCTGGTTCTCTAAGATATTTACAAACAATGATTTAAAGTTTAGATTGAAAATTATAAATATATTTACAAGTTTCTTATAGAAATAGCTTTTGGAATGATTCTGAAATATTTTTGCTCTTCTTATAAGTTGTAATGTATGATAAAGCGATAGTATAAGACTTAACAAATTAAATCCAAAAGATCCCCAAAATCCGCGGGGCCCTCCGAAAGCGCGGGGGCCCTGGCACTTGCCCAAAGTGCCCTCCCCTTAATCCGACACTAGGTGAAGTGCTTTCGTGTTTTCCTCTTCGTAATGTTTCCATAGCCCATTCTTCTGCAGTCAGGACACGAAGTGTCACAATGTACCCCGTTTAGTTTTTGTCCACCTTTTCCGGTTAGAGTTGGAAGAAGTATTGTTTTGCCTGTTTTCACTGCTTTGAAATACAACATTGTGGGTAGGCTCGTTTACTCCAATTTTGTAAATAGACATATTTTAATTCTTCGATTTTTTTCCAAGACTTGAAAGTTGAGGTCGGTTATACGGGGTTAATAGGACTTAGATATGGCCTTGGGTGCATGATCGAGTTGTTGCGGCTTTCGAAAGTTTTCGTTCTCTCCACAAAATCAACTTTACATTTTACAAGACAACAAGATCTTAACTTTAGTGTCTCCCCGATTATATAGTGTCGTCAGAAGATTAGGGCCTGTTTTAGTATATACCAGACGGTGTTTTTCAATTTGAACCCCTATGATAGTAATAATTTGGACGACTCAACTAGTATTTAACACAGCAGCCAATTTATACGGCGAACCAAATGGTCCTTTCTATATAATTTCCTATATAATTTAATAATTAATGCATACGTATTAGAGTTCTTTGACGATAAAACCGTCAACAACAACAACAACAACAACAACAACAACAACAACAACAACAACAACAACAACAACAACAACAACAACAACAACAACAACAACAACAACAACAACAACAACAACAACAACAACAACAACAACCATTTACCCAATATTTTACATTTAGTTATATAGAAATTTATAGTATTAACAACCCAAAATAACTATAACTAAAAATACAGGTGACAGTTTACAACAACTAACAATCACTTCAACAACAACAATTCCCTATAATTATATTACATTTAAAATATTTTGAATATAGATTTGAAATATGTGAACAACTATACAACACACACACTATACAACAACAACAACACATGTCTAACAATATTTAACAACAAGCAACATTTTACAAAATGACAAAAACAACTATTTAATAGAAAATGATTACAACAACAACAACAACTAATAATTTTCAAAGAAGTTGGATTTTATTTTAGTTTTAAATTATGTAATCGAAAAATGTTTTATGTTTTCATCAATTAAATTCCATACAGTATATAGGACCCTGAAATCTTATATTAAAAATTCCATAATTTGTTCTGGCTTTTGGTAGATAATATAGGACTGTTTTGCAGCAAGTCTTGTATTGTCTTATATTGATGAATTTGATTGACTTTGGTAAAGAAAGAATGAAAAGCAGATGGTAAAAGGTGATTATGAAATTTGTACATAAATATCGCAATAAAGAAGGTGACAAAATCGTGAAATTTTAGAATTTTTTAAAAGCTTAAACAATGGACTTGAATGATCATCATATCTAGAAAAAGTCATGATGCGATGACAATAAAGGGGCCCGCGTTTTTGGTCGGGTCAAGCAGGAATGGGTCTAGAAGAATGGGTCGTCAGTCAAAAGGTCGTACCAAATTTAGTTCGGACGGCGTACTTATATATTATGAAATATAGTAAGGAATGTAAGGTTGGATATATATACTACCGGAACATCGAACGTAGAAGTTTAACGTTTCGAACGAAAGCCCTTCGTCAGAGAGAAACGTTTCCCTCTGACCAAAAGCCTTCGCCCAAAACCTTCGACTTCAACGTTCCATGTTTCGGCATGCAGTATCTCCAACCTTATACTACATTTCGATTTGTGTTTCAACACTGCCTATAGCACACTACTTTGATTTCTGTTTGTACTTATTATGAACTTACTCTAGTACTCGTTCCTACGAGGTTCGGCACATGAAAAGTGCGCGGCCGTAGTATAAAACATGCCAATAAGACACCAAATCGTAGTTTCATTTATAGGCCCACATGCAAATTAGTTTCCTATTCAATTTGGGCCCCTATGCAAATTTATTACATCGTGTCTATTAAAGCATAACGGGAAGGTAACATAGGCTGGGACTGTTTTTTCATGTTTTGAGTTCATTATTTTTAGACACTACGTTTAGGATTATTGTCAAGGATAATCGATAAGCAAAGTTTATCCTTATAGAATACCTAAACATTAAAAAGTTTCTGAAATCAGAAATGTTATGTTTACTAAAATGCTTCAGCCTCATGTTATAAATGGACAACGTTTTATCCCGACTCAGATTGTATGCGCAGTCAAAACTCCGATTTCGTCTATCATACTTGTATCAAACGAAATTACCCGAGGTGTTAGTCAAGAGATACATTTGTACACAAACATATATACGGGTCTATGTTTATAGCTTGTGCCAACAGGATGTTGGCACATGCATGATATATTGTTCTGGAATTAAGGCGCGAGTCAACAGGTCGAAAGCGGCTTAGCCTCAGGAAGTAAATAAAGCAAACACGCAGTGTGTCCGCAATTATAGACAGAGTTTTACAGTATGGTATGCAATAAACACCGCTCTTGTTTATAGCCAAACTGGTTGGATGTTGTATTGACCTTATATCTAAATATATCCATGGGGCATGAGAAAAAATGCTGCTTTTACCCATATACCGTTTCCCACATTGATTGCAAGTCACAACAGGAAGATGCAGTTGGGGTGTTCGGCTATCACGCGCTCACCTCAAAGTGCGCTGTCTTATATTTTGATAACAGGCTAACTTTTAAATAGAATTGAGTGGTCGTAGTTTTGTTTGTGTATTTTGGAGTACGGCCCATGAAAAATACAGCAAAGAGAAAGCATCGTATATTAGGGGCGGCAGAAGATATTTTCTGTATGGGGGACTAATCTATTAAATAGTCAGGGGTACAAATTTGTGGACAGTCTGCCTTATGGTACGACAGTAAACTAATTCTGGGTAGTAATAGCCTGGTAGCCGGTTAATATATACGGTTAGGGGAATATGGAGCTTGGTATATATAGGCTGTGACTGAAATTCACTCTTCCTATGCAGGGCGTGCCGTGGGGACTGCTACTGATCCAGATTTTTCGCCATCAAGTTCCTCTGTTCTTTCACTTGTTCCCCTCCAACTATAATTCCTTCATGTCCATCTATCTCTTTCTCAATCCCTCTTTTTCATTCTTCCTCATAATTTAACACTTTTTGACAGCATCTTCTCCCTGGACAGTCACGGTGCCTAAAAGGCAAAGATATATCTAGTGCATGTTATGGACGTCGACCAGAATTACAAGTTTGCCGTACAGGTCTTCATAAATAGGCTATAGTTTGAAAGAGCTGGTCATTCGAAACATGTTTGTTTCATCACAATTGGCCCATGTGATCAAACGTTATGAGGCTTTAAACTACTGCATTTTGGTAAGTTTTTAGAACAGAAAAAGGTTACATTTGTATTACAACCTTTGTTGAAACGTGACACCAGGACTGACTGTTTTTCCTGGAGCTTAGGAACGTTTTTGAAAATATTTGTGAAATTTATGGCATTCAGTCTGACTGCATGTCCAATTGAATTGGCTGTAAAATGATGTGCGTGCGATTGATACCAAATTTCCATTCAGATTGAATTTATTCAGGTTTATTATTAAATGAACAATTACAACATGTAACTTGGATGTCAACGACCGTGTTAGACAGTATTGATAAAAATATTCAGCATGCTTCCGAAAAACCTGCATGCATATGTTCTGCCTTTTTTTACTTCTAGACGAGTAGACGACGACACAGTTGAATTTGATATATAAATGTCTGGTGCCTATGCATCTATATGATCACGTATAGTAAGTCCTTGGACACGTTTCATGAGGAAATGTGATCAGCTGCATGGATTGTTGGTATATTTGGACATTATAGATACGCGTGGTTACTGCATGTGTTTGGTTTATTTTTCAGGCCTTTGCAAAAGGTTTGAACTATTATCTTCGTAACTTAATATATGATATTTACTGTTTCGAATCCCGGGGCAACAATCTATATTGCGAATTTTGTGAAGGGCATAAGTCCGGAAGGGTCCTCATCATTATCATCATCATCACTATTATAAAAAGCAACGCAACTTGCGATATTTCTAATCAGATCGAAGACTGAGTTTTCTGATTGGCGGCTAAGTAACCAATCAATCACATTTTTACTTACAATACAGTACAATACAATACAATACAATACAATACAATGCAATGCAATGCAATGCAATGCAGTGCAGTGCAGTGCAGTGCAGTGCAGTGCAGTGCAGTGCAGTGCAGTGCAGTGCAGTGCAGTGCAGTGCAGTGCAGTGCAGTGCAGTGCAGTACTGTACAGTGCAGTGCAGTGCAGTGCAGTGCAGTGCAGTGCAGTGCAGTGCAGTGCAGTGCAGTGCAGTGCAGTGCAGTGCAGTGCAGTGCAGTGCAGTGCAGTGCAGTGCAGTGCGGTGCAGTGCAGTGCAGTGCAGTGCGGTGCAGTGCAGTGCAGTGCAGTGCAGTGCAGTGCAGTGCAGTGCAGTGCAGTGCAGTGCAGTGCAGTGCAGTGCAGTGCAGTGCAGTGCAGTGCAGTGCAGTGCAGTGCAGTGCAGTGCAGTGCAGTGCAGTGCAGTGCAGTGCAGTGCAGTGCAGTGCAGTGCAGTGCAGTGCAGTGCAGTGCAGTGCAGTGCAGTGCAGTGCAGTGCAATGCAATGCAATGCAATGCAATGCAATGCAATGCAATGCAATGCAATACAATACAATACAATACAATTTTATTTAAAGTGATCAAATGCGCTTAGCTAATCCAGCTAGTTTACAGGCATGCCACTATTTAGATAAAAATATAACTACTATAAACTATGAAATACTAATCCATTACAAATTTTCAGAAATTTGTTCTATATAATGAATAATGTAAAGTATTTAATTTATTCTGCGTCCAAGTTTCGTATCAATTTGATAAATAAATTAAAATTGTTTGTTTCTCTCGCAGGTTCTGGCAGTGAGTTCCAAAGTTTCGCAGCAGTGTAGCGCCATGATTTTAGTCCATATGTTGTTGTTTGTACTTTAGGAAGTTCTAGTATGTTCGATCCTCGAAGATCGTAGTGAGAATCACGCTTTGATAGTAGTTCTTGTATTGTAGTAGGACACCTTGAGTTGGTTAAAGCATTAAAGACAGTTTTTACTATTTTACAGAGCCGTTCGTTTGAGAGCGCGTTAAAAGCGTTAAAATTCGTTTCCATGTTATATAAATTATATACTCGCTGGCGTTGGCACACGTTCGGCTGTCTGAAGAGAGAGGACTGTATTTGTTTTTTTTCTCTTCAAATTTATTTTGCTAAAATCCAAATACATCACATGCATGCCTTAGCAAGTCCTGACAAGGGCTATAGATCGCGAAAATGCTCTCTCAGAGATGAGAAGTTTATTTAGGAGCGCGTCAACAAACTGATACCAAAACAAAGTAGGATTTTGCTTATAAGAATGAGGAACTCTCTCATTCGACCTCTCTCATTCGACCTTGCATGGTCTTGAGATTATACACGAGGAACTATATTATAAAAGCTTTTCAATATACTATACATGAGGACTATATATATATAACGCTTTCAGAATTTGAAAAACAACGGCAAGAGAACTCAATTGTCTGGACTGTATAATCTATGAAACGACAAGTTCAAAACATATTGGCACCCTATTGCAGTCTAGACACTCAGTATATCTCACAGCGGGATCTTAAAAAAACGACATATGTTCTGTTCATTTATTTCGAGTATTTTTTGTGTGCAAACACACAGGAAAGAGTGGAAAGGGAAAAATCCTACAATTCGTGTATAAACAACATATTTAATAGCACGAATTCCTTTCATAATTTTGGATAATCATTTTAATCAGGAAAGAACCGGGATTTGTAACTTCTATGGCCCTCGATCTTAATATATAGCAGTTTTAAGATGACTGTGATAGACAATAAAAATCGTGGTTAGGGCTTGATTAAGAATAAGTTCTATAATATAAAGATTATTTGTTTTTACTAAGAAAAATTCAGTCTTTCTCAAATGTCTTTGTTCTTCTACATAACTGTTGTGAGAATGACCTTAAACCTTACATGCTGTTTGATCGTATCTGTCATTTGATCAGTTCTGTACTGAAACCTCAAACGGTCATGTAAATAACAAGAACGAATGAGCATATATAAAGTTCAATGTAATATACAACTTTCTGATTGGTTGTCGCGCGTTCTTTCGATGCATTGGGAGCATGTAAAAAAGCGCGGGAAAACATTTTCGTTAAGAAAGAAGAAAAACACTGGCCAAAAACAAAGCAAACAAACTACCAACTGGGCTGTGGCAACATTTAAAGATTAGGTGGAGGCCTTGGCATATTTAAAGTTAATGTAAAGCGGTTCAAGAAACAAACAGAGAACACAACTGAAACACTCCTTGTGATATACGTTGATTTCAAGCCGTGTTTATCATTATTTATTCTATCTTATAACATGAACGCCAAACTATATTTACCATTTTTAAAATCTTGAATGGATTAAGTTCTCAGACTATATTAAAGCAGTAAAGTCTAGATCATGGACTGCATATATAATTGACTATTGTAGTATTGTACTATCTTTGAGTAAACACTTTTGGTAGCGGTAGCCAACCAGTGTACTGATAGCGTTTTGACCTATCGTGACCCGCTTTTTTTAATATGTGTGTGATGATATGTTATTATTTAGGTTATTTCCAAGTTGTTTATTTAATTTGTGTGTGTTTTTTTGCTCTCGTATATAATTACCATGCAGCTTGAGTTAAGTGCGTGATAAAATGACCGTTCGCAAGAGAGGCATTTATAAAAGCTATATCAAGATAAGGACTGAAACTGACGTTGAGACTTGACGAACGAATTCACTGCACGTCTGTTACATTACATCAAGCTCGCAAACGTACTACATGCATGCATACATGCACGTACCACTCACTCATAATACAAGGAACATCTACATCTATATATTAGTCGCAATGAACCTTGTATAAGAAAACCCTTTCAGCGTCGTAGGAAGGAAGTTGATGATGTTGGACGGGCACCGCTTCAAAAGGGCATTTTGTTTGGGGCATATAGAGCTTCAAAAGGACACTTCATGCACTTATTTGTCGATAAAAAGGGCACTTTTTTGTTGCAAAAAGGGGACGACTTTACGGCAAAGTTGGAGGGCATATAACCCTTCTGCTCCCCCGGTTCCTACGCCCTGAACCCTTTCAACCCTCAAGACCCCCTTAAATGACGAGTAAAATCGTATTTTATATTGATATTTCAGGGGTGAGAAAGTTAATAGACTACGTATACGTACGCATACGTATACGTACAATTTAAAGTTCAAAATGGTGTATATATACTTCATGCCTTGAAACACAAGCCAGTAAACACTACTTTAACTAAGCCGGATTAACTGATGCATTGAAGTATAGTTCCGTTTTTACTTTTTAGAGCGATTAAGATATGCTCGGATAACGAGATGGATATAAGCTTTTGTTAATCGTATACAACTCAGATAATATGATAAACAACATCTCAGCGGCTTGTTTTTGTCTATATGTTTTAAGAACAAGTACTTAACAGTCCCTGATATAGGCTGCACAGTTTCTCTAGCTGCAGATATTGATAAGACCAAAATGTTGATATTATTACACTGTTTATCTGAACTGAACAAAAGTTATAGCCTTGTGGAACTGTTCTATAGAACACAAGCAAATTAAGGCAGCATGTTTGACTACTAGCAGATTATATAGGCAAGATTTAATAACAAACAACAAAGCCGCTAAGTTGTAAGTTCTCTAAAAAAACATGATATAACATTGAAAACGGAGAAATGAGGGTTTTGAGAGAACTCCACATTGCCGACCGTACGAAGGTCAACTTAAGGGCATTCACTACTTTGGGCGTCACAGGACATTTCCTTATTTTCTCTACAGTCTTTTCTTATAATTTTTCACATTTTCTGCTGTATTTATGCTTAGCCTGAGTATTCTTCTTCGAAACTAGAAAACTATATTATATGTGTGTGCAAAAAAAATTGTATTGAATTGTCAAACGGTGCATGCATGCATGCATGCGCCAAAAGCGCGATTCCAATTAATAGCCAAGTCGGCTGACGAACGAAAATACAAATTAATATATTAAGGTAACAAAAATAAGGCTATATCAGATTGTGGTATTAAAAACGTGCACTGGTTCGCTTGATTTGAATATTGTGTATGCGGTAAACGAAATGTTTTAAGACGTCAAGCATAATGAAGTTGTTTGTGCTACGGGTTAATTCACCAGTTTGTTTACGTTCAAAACTTTGATTTAGTGCACGTTTTTGGGGTCCCAATATTGACCATTCGACTTCGAAAACACACACAGCTAGGACATGTGCTTACAGGTGGCCAGAAGCCAGGGCTTGCGTCATACTATACGTGCATGTATATAGTGTTCGTGTATATACGTTTTGTTTTGCATGCCCTGAACTGCCTCCAATTATATAACGATTACAATATTTGGCATTTCTCTCGATTAAACTATATATGTTCTAAGGATTTTTGGTTAAGAAAATGTTAACTCTTGCAATATATATTTATTAAGCGGATTAAACCGGGACGGGTTCATGCAGTCATTAAAATGCAACGCCATCAAGGCTTCGTCTAAGTCTTTCCGATTAGAATCGACCTGCGATACTATATATATATATATATATATATATATATATATATATATATATATATAGTGCAGCGCTCTGAGTCTGACCACTGTCATTGAGCCGTATTTACTGATAGTATTAAATGCTGGTGAAGAATTGGCCATATTACAGGTATATGCATGTTCTAGGGCTTTTAATTGGTATAATCATCAGAGTAAAATGTGATGACTGATGAAATAGCCTGGGTTTGGCACTTCGAACCATTGCCAAAAGATTTATCAGTCTTCAAACGCGCTTTGACGTTTGAACAGTTTATTTGAAAATGCTTTTATCCGTACAATAACAACGTTGTCGACTTTTGTTTTTGTCATTTTGTGTAGTTGTTGATGGTCAACTTCGAGATTACAAAGCTATATAGTGACCTGGCGGTGACCATGGCAGCTATAATTGATGTGAAAAATGTTTTTGTAATAGTATAAGGAAAATTTGAATCATTCAAACATTTAATATAGATGAATCCTAAGATCAAGAGATATAGATTACCAATGGACATACTATTTACAATAAATATCTGTGAAAACCTTTGAAGCTATGAATGTATAACATCTATATATCATAGAGAAACGCTGTGTATACATGCACATCTGACATCATGTGTTTTGAAAATTAGAAAAGAAAGGGAGACAAACTTGGTGCATGGGCCGGTGTCTTTTAATTTAAAATTATTGAAATTGCCTAACCACGTAAATTCGTTTGACGTCAGTCGCGTTGCCTTTGAAACAGTGCAACTTCCCGAACAAAGAAATAAAGAATCCAAATTCGGAAACGACTTTTGTATAATTGTAAAATGGTCAAATGGATTTCTCAGTAACACGATACTTCATGCAGATACTATAACTTTAAAACTGGGTTGAAGTGAACGATTTATGCCCTAATCACTTTCATCTAAACTGCAACTGAAATAATTTAGTATATATATTTGTCATTTCACATGTTGACAAACTTGCTGGTCAACTCGTAAACATTTTCATGTTCAACCAAAAATTCAAAATATATCTGACAAGGCATTTATAGGATGATGATGCATACGATAGACTGAACATCTATTATTAAATGTAGTATTTTTTCAGTTCTGTTTCTTGACTTTTTGCTGAGTTTTAGGAATTGTCCATGTTGTATGGCACGCCGCACGCGACAAGAGCTGGCAAAGTGACGTCCGCGCAGCAGATCGATGCCAGTCACATGGAGTGCAAACAAACATCATGATTAATGGCTCACTCTATTCCAAACTATATCTCTGCATGCATCCATTCAAATAGCTCAGCTGGAAACTCACGAGGGTCGAGTTTTTGTTGAATAACAAAGTATATGTCGCAGTTTTAACTGAATTCACTCACACTTATCTATGAAGACAGAAGCGGATGGAGCGCTAGAGTCAATCTAGCTTCCATCGGTTGTTTCTCCTCGTTGTGTTTGCATGCTAAGAACTGAATTGAAAGTTTTCGATCTGATCAAAAGGGATGGTTGAAGTCACATCCACCAAGTTGAGTCGATTGACTTGAGATTCTGAGGCAAGAATCTGCTTGAATGTTTCTGAACCTGATTCATGTACTATATTTCTCTTGAAAATAACTTGATATACGCATGCGTCTGACTGGTGCGTGCAACATGGTGTGCCAAAACCGAAAATAGTGTTCCAAGCACATCCGATTCTCCATGTTATATATGTGAACATATGCTCGGGATTGACTTAACTGTATCAGTCCGTTTAATGTAAACAACGTCTAAAAGACTCAGTAACAGCATATAAACTATTAACAGTAACGGACGTCACAACTTTGTTATTCCTGATCCATTTATTTAATATCAAACAAGGTACATGCGCTATTCATTTTTGCAATAACAGCTGCACCGTTTATTTGATCCCAAAATATTGTTTTTCCGGAAAAAAAATATGACCCCAAGATATCTTTCAACACAATTGTTTCTGACCGACTTGGTACGTTGGCCAACTCTTTAATATAGGTTTCCTGCATTCGTGCATGATTTTAGAAGTCTGTTTGAAGATTGGAAAACTTAACTGGGAAACAATTCATCGTTAGCTTAAAATAGAGGGGTACTTCGAGATAGACGGAGATGTCAAGAATAGTGTGCTGCCTCCCTTGGTTGGGAGGCAGCAAATAGCTGGGTTATTCTCGAGAGGATAACCTAATTAGCTAAGTGTCTTGACTAGGTGATAACTGAAATTTTTGTATTTTCAAGTTTTGACGCTGCGAAATGAGTCAAAATAACGTATAAAAGACACCACAATACTACCATACCGAAAATCCTAATAATTTCGTCAAGTTATATTCTCTTAAATTTAGATTGAAATTATAAAACAAAGCTTTAAGCCTTTGACAGTCCAACAAGGATGTGTATAAACGCGTCTTTAGTGTTTTACTCTGGATGATTTTATTCTGGCTATATGCCAGACGATGTTACTTGACAAGACCCTGACAGTCAATTCAAAAGGTTAAAGCCTATATAAATCAACAGAAGATGCATGGTAAAATAGCAACCAAAACTGATATGAACAATTTATATCCACGCACTTCTTTGGCTTTGGCGATGTTTATTATAAAGGTTTGCGGACGTCATTGTAATTTGATTTCCTGTTGCGTCTTTGTATGACAACAAGCTTTTTGAGAAAAGTAGCTAAAAACATGACTCAGTGGTATTTTCTCGTTTTAAAAAATATACTACACATTGCAACTGATGCTTAGTAAAGACAGTGGTATAACGCTGCAAACCACTTCAGATGTACTGATAATGCACTGTATAAAGGCAAACGACTTTGCTTAGTGCCAGTGATTGCCAAAATTAGTTCATCCCACATATCAATGTGTTGGACAATGAAAGTTTTGATTGAAATCTATCCATGTGTATATATATATATATATATATATATATACAAAGCATGAAGTATAGTTACCTTAAAGTCTTCGCTACCATCATCAGGCGACTGTTGATCCCGTTTAGGGTGAAACCTCTGGAGCGAAGACTTTAAGGTAACTATACTTCATGCTTTGTATTTTGCTCTATCTATATGGTATTGAGCACTCTCTCTCTCTCTCTCTCTCTCTCTCTCTCTCTCTCTCTCTCTCTCTCTATCTATATATATATATATATAGTATAATATAGTCTATATATATATAGTCTGGGCGGTTATATCAAATACAAATATTTGAATGTCTTGGTGATTGATTTTAATTGTATCTTTATGACATGGATCACGTTTTCTATTCGGACATACTTGGGTAACTGTCAGTGATTCAGCAAACTTTCCATTTTGAGTATTGAACCAACAATATACAAATACGGTAGAAATAGTTTGAATACTGTGACGCATACATGAAAAAAAGCCTCTTTCAATATATTGTTTTCCAACTCCGTTCCACAAGTGAACTGGCTATATATTTTGGTTGCAAAACTTTGTTTTTATTTCAAGCAGGCTCATGGTCCAATATGGTGCATGGCAATTGGCAACAAATGCTCACCATGGTAAATGGTACATGTAGGCATTTCACGACATGCTGACAGTATATGTATTGGATTTTAAACGTTTAAAAGCAGTTGATATATAGGTTATGTTGTAAATCTGTGTAATCTTTCTACGATGGGGAGAATGCCCAAACTATATGTTTGCAGTTGATCAAGGTTCATGCAGGCTCCGAGATTTGAAAATCATTTTCAGAACCTCTTTCATGATGTTGAGAACTTTTGACTAGGCCTTTCGAAGGTGTCTCATCATGATAATCACTGACACAGTTGGCTGACGTTTTCGGCTTCCGTCTGGCTTTAACAACAGTAACAGCAGTTTTACGGCACCTATAATATTAATGAGTTTTATAAATGCAGCTGCGGCACGGCAGTGCCAGTGTCTGTTGCATTCATTAAGGCAGTATATAATATAGATTGTGTTTAGAAAAGTATCTATAGATATATGACATTCTAAAGTGGATATCGCCATCACAGAAATATACGTATATTATAAAAACAATGTCAGTATTGAACAATGCATGAGCATTGATGACGTTAATAGCAAAACTCCACTAATTGTAGATCCTATTTATCGCAATCTATTCTGTTTTCCATAATCTCAGTTATATCCCACAGTTTGCTGATTATTAATTATAACTGCATGGCATAAACAACAAACCCTGTGTCTACTCTAGAACGTGACACCAAGCACAACTTTGCCAACCTTGGACTTTGAGTTGTCATTCTAAAATCAGGATATCCTTCGAAAAGATCCGGATTACAGCATTTCTGAAAATTTTCGGTTATGAAAATATTGTAAGACCACATACAACTAGTTATGAAAGATATCGCCATGGGCTGACCTGTTATAACAATCGAACTAGCAAGGTTAGATACTGCCGAAACAGAGCGGAACGTAGGAGTCTAACGTTTCGAGCGAAGGCCCTTCGTCAGAGAGAAACCATTTCTCTCTGACGAAGGGCCTTCGCTCGAAACGTTAGACTCCTACGTTCTCTGTTTCAGCAGTATCTAACCTTGCTATATTTCGATTGTTATTCCGGTTATAGGCGACTCTGAACGGCTGAATCCGAAAAGTCATCAAAGTGTCTGGAAAACATCAGAACCATTAATAGTGATGAGAGAACTCAGAGCATTTGTTCATTCAGACAGTTCATTCATAAATTTGTAAGACTATACAAACTGATTTAAATAATAAATTCAAATAAACAAAATTATCTTTATCCGGACTGATTGTTAGGCGAGTCTGTATATAGTTTGACCAAGGAATTTTACCGCTTACAATTCGGTGCATGCAAAAATGATGCTATTATGTCAATGCATCTCTCAGAACAATTTTCTTTTTCTGGAACAATTCTGAACAGTGTGAACTTGCAACACCGTGTAATTATGTATGTATTCTAAATTTCTAATGTTGAATGACGACTTTGCAAATTGTCACCATCGCATGGGGTATATATTGGCTTGCGACACTAGACGCAAGAAGCTTAATTGTTGCCAAAGTATGAGGTCACTGCTAGTATATGGAACTTTACTTAGCGCTAACCGTGCTGAAAAAAAGAACAATTTCAAGATATGATTGAAAACATTCAACATGTATTTTCAATTGGAGCCAATAGCAATTAGCAAAACCTTTTATCTTTGGAGTCAGATAAAACATTGTTTAGATTAACATGTAGACAACCGGAGAACCAATCTACAACCTTATTTATCAGGCCTTACTGAAACTTTTAAATGTGTTGAATACGGCATCTGGACACACCGCATTCGTATTATATATTTCTAACTTGAATTTGTTGGCTGTTTTCTCAAAACAATTCTCTCGTTTGTCAGTAATAAACAATCGCGTTTTTAATCGTCATAACTACATGTAAATGACGTCTTGAATAAGTTGAATCAGATAGATCTCGAATTAACGAGAACGAAAATTGACTCAGTAACTGAGCTACGTCAAAAACTGCCCAAAAAAGACCAATATCTGGTTAAATCCCAGGCTATTAAACGTTAACACCAGCCCGCTTACGATCTTTCCAGTTTTTGTAGTGGCTGACTTTTATTCGTTAGGAAGCACTTATAATTAAATCCGGGTCAAACCTGTTACCGCAAGGTTGGTGTGGCAGCTGACAGTGAAAATAACACATATTTTTAATATTGTCACCAATACTTCAGAGTTCGGTGCTGGACTAATTGCTTGTATTTTAATGGTTTCATATGTTTTAAGAAAGCGCAATAACGTCAATGAATTGAATTTCGTTATATTGTTTACAGAAAATTTTGCCGGCTACGCGTACGAGTGCGCCAAATAAAATTAACGCTCTCTCCGTTTATTGGTCCATTCCCATCACGTGTTTTCATTGACGTCAGCGCCATTACCAGTTCGCAATATATATGCTTGATCACTTTCATAGTTTCATAATAAACGCATAGCTTCTGAAATTGAGTTGAGGAACGTGTATTAGAGATTTTTATTTGAGAAAATGTGCAAGTTCAGGACATTAAACGATTCTCCAGTTACGCTGGGAGATTGGGAAAAGGCGGAGAACGTTTACGATTACGAGTACAACTTCGAGAAAAATGCATCGGAAGAGGAGGTCGAAGCGATGCACAATCACGAAGGCCAAGAAAGCCCGATGCCCTATCGCAAGAAGAAAGCCATCACGAAAATCTTTCGCAGAAGCACTTACTTGCCGAGCTTAGAGGACATCGAAGAGGGCGAAGAAGAGCCACCAGAGGACTACGTGGCGAGTTCAGAAGATGAATACGACATGTCCTTGTCGGCCATTCACCAAGCACGAGCGTGGCGCTACTGTTCGCGCCCGATGTACGAAAGTTATCGTCCAAGACATCGACACCACCATCACCGTCATCATCGGGACACTGATTCTGAGGGTCAGGCTGTTAAAACGAAACGAAGAAGGCATAAAGCAGATACTCCTGGTTAACCGACGTTTCCTTGTCTTATGGTTAAAAACATGATAAACTGCACGATTTGTGCGAATCCTATCTGACCGAGTGGCGAACAGTCGCGTTCTTTGTCTCTACAACAATAAACACTTTATATCCGTAGAAAAGTGTTCATTTGGCCGACGAGACTTAATAAGCGATGGGTCAACTATAAATGTCTACTGTGGAGTCCTCCTTTAATATTGAGCGAAATACGTAGACCTTTAGATAAGATTTATACATACACAAACAAAACAAAACAAAACAAAACGAACCAAAAAAAAGACGATTTTTACGTAATGATTGTTGTATAGTTTATTACAATCGAGGGGATTTTCGGTTTGTATAGCTGGGTATTGGCCGGTGTAGTGCAATTTTAAAATGTAAAAGTGTAACACGTTTCCCGAAGGAAATAAAATATTTAATTGCAAATATTGGTTGCATGAATATTTTGTATTAAAGTGTGAGACTGTTTATATTTTGCGTGAATTTTTTGAGGTATTTAGCAAATGAAAATTTGTTGAAACTCTTTATAGGGCCTTGCTCTAACACCAGACGGTTTTACTCGTCAAAGAAAGATTCCAGACGGCTCTGGGTCAAGTCTAGCCTAACTTATTATTGACAACTGGACTGGGCAAATGGATCTTGTTTTGATTATGAAATGCAGATTAATGAATCTTATTGTTTTGATTATGTAATGCATCTGTAAACGTCGGACGAATCTCGATTCTCGAACGATTTAATTAACTCGTCAAAGGGAGACAGCTGAGCCCCAGACTTCAGTTGCCACCCTCACATTGAAGTTACAACCGTTAAATTTGGTATTAAGCGTGATGTTTGACAATTCAAGAATGGTCGCTTAAAAGGGTGAACCCTTATTAGATCAAGTCATACTCTCTGTTTTTGACTTTTAGTGAGTTTAGTCAGCAAGCACGCCATGTGGGTTTGTATTGTTAAAATTGATTCTGACATCGCGTGCATCAGTACGTCATGCAATGGTATTATAAAATAGGTGTCCTCTATACGCACGCTCTGATTGGCTGGGCTCCGTGCATTTATCTGAGAGTATGAAGATCATGACGTAAAATGGCGTGCGCGGCGTGCAGAAAAATATTTTGGGATCACTTCGAGCCTTGGTAACCTGGCCTATGACGGAAGTATCTGTTTTTCTGCGTGCGTAGAGGAAATGCTTACATTGCTCAACTTCCGTACATTTTTAATTATTTGCGTTAACATTTTGAATTTAGTATTTTATTCCGGCTAACGCCAGACAATTCTTATTCAACACAGGGAGGTCCAGGCCTCAAAGTGTTAAAACCTATCACTTTAACACTTTGAAGCCTGACGACGAATCTTTAGTATTTTATTCTGGCTATAAACGCCAGACGATTTTATTCAACACAGGGAGAGGTCCGGGCCTCAAAGTGTTAAATTTGATATCGCACTCCTTGCAGCCCGATTATATCGCTTCTCCTAGGTTCGTAGTCAGAGGTTTACGTTTGTTAAAGTTTTACAATTGAGTTCAGTTATGATTTTGAATAATGACTCCTCATCTAAAGGGCATTGAAAATCTAGGGAATTTTACTTTGCTAACAGCATTCTGCAAGCGTTGCTGTCTATTACGCCATACCTAACCAGATTGTTTTGTTTTGGTATTAGTGAAATTAGTTGCGTTTCCGTGGGGTGTCCCGAGTAGATTCAGGAAGGAATAATAACCTGTTACTTATAGTAATTTTGCATGTCTATTTCTAGCCTCTCCGACCCGACCTGTCTACTCGGTTAAGGACATTGTCATATTTAGAAAACAAAATCTTAGGCTGATGAGCTCTTTTCAGTATCGGTGAATTGTAATTGTAACTTTCTAATAAGACTAAACAGCGCGCGACTCCTGTCGTTGTGTCGCATGTGCAGTAATTCATTTCCATATGGCGTTACAGACTAGCAACGCTTGCAGAATGCTGTTAAAGGAAGTATTCCCAAGATTTTCAAAACCAGTTTTGTGGAAACATTACGTAAAATATTTCTTTGCTAAGCTTTAACGTGGTGTTTCCACAAAGCTGGTTTTGATTTATCGCCATGAAAACTTTCAAAGAATTAATTATTTTCAAAACCCTTTGTATAATTAATCATTATTGAAAATCTGAACTGAATTGTAAAACTTTCACAACGCAAACCTTAGACGAACGCAGGAGAAACGATAGTCAGACGGCGTTGAGTGCGATATCAAATTTAGCGCGAATAATTATAAATTTAGCACGCATTTGTACGGAAGTTGAGCAACGCAAACATTTCCTCTACGCCCGCAGAAAAACAGATACTTCCGTAATAGGCCAGGTTACCAAGGCTCGAAGTGATCCCAAAATATTTTTCCGCGAGTGGCGTAGGACGGCGTCACCTGGCGGGAAAATCTAGCGAACTTTCAAAACTATCCCACTTTTAGCTTGCTTTAATTTTTCTTCTTATTTTATAAAACAAATAAAACATATCGCTCCTGTGCATATGTACTCTTCGTTTGACGTCTTTGAACACGAAAGAAGTGTAGAGGCACGAGGCGATAATTTGAACACGAAAGAAGTGTAGAGGCACGAGGCTATCGCCTCGTGCCTCTACACTTCTTTCGTGTTCAAATGACGTCAAACGAACCTTTATAAGAGTACATATGCACGGAGCTTTATGTTTTATTTGTTAAATAAATTAATAGTTGGTTTTTCAAAATAACCAGAACAGCGCAAACATAGTGTAAATCTGTTAGACTTTCTCAAAGTCCTTTTCAAACATTTTTGACCTTAGCCTAGGCGGACTTGGAGCAACTCTAACATAGTGTATGATGATACATATGCATGCATAGTGTCATACAGTCACGAAATGGTACACGCCACGGTTTTCCGTAATTTACCGTAGCTCTGTAATTATTTCAGGCTTCTACTCTTATTATTAACCTTACAGAAAAATAAAGTTTGACTACTTGAGCAATGAACTAATGAGAGTGATGATGGAAGCATATAAAAGCCAACTTGACAAAAACAAAGCCAAACGAAAATTCTACAGGGAAACGTTGGCAGTTTTACTTTATTTTTTTCTTGATCTTTTATGCTTACGCTAAGCTTGTGTCGATAGATGTGTCGTTAATAGTGTAATCTAGAGTCTAGACGATATTTTGCTTGAGTGTTTTGGACGTGCTTCGACCTGCTTTGACCAGCCCAGTCCAGTCTGACTCTGTTGGCAGTGGTGAACTCAAATGATATTAATACGGTACCACAATCTTCTTGAATATATTGTTATTAGTAGTAGCTGCGGTTCAAAATGAAAATAAAACAAAGATTAGCTCAGCATGAAGTTTATGCTGTTGTTTTTAAGGTGTTTTGTGTAGTGCAGCAAAGCGCAACGACAGCAGCTGAAGTGCTGAACAGACAGTATATCACATAAATCGAAATATGGTAAGGTTAGATATACTGCCGAAACAGAGAACGGAGGAGTCTAACGTTTCGAGCAAATGCGCCTTCGACTCCTACGTTCTCTGTTTCGGCAGTATATCTAACCTTACTATATTTCGATTGTTGTTTCTACACTGCCTACTTTTATTAGTATATCACATACCCTCATAAGTATACGTAGAGTTGTTATGTATATAGGCTGATGCAAGGTGTTACACTTACATCAATGTAGTTTCTTGCATAGCATGCGCTTATAACAACCAGGAGTAGAAGTGGTGAAGATGAGATGTATCTGACTACATCTGACCGCCAGACTTTTATGCATGTACGTAAACAACGAATATTCGCGGGCCTTCTGGATATCGTACCGCGTCATTTTCGTTCTCATCGTCGTCCGAAGTACCACAGAATTATTGTATAGTTCTAACCAGTTTTTACTTTACTCTTCAGTCTTAATTCGTTATCTTTATCTTTCTTAGACATACTATTATTGTATAGAACTACCTGTTTTGCCTTCCATTGGAAAATTTACTTTAATATTTGCCACGAGAAACAATGTTTTTTAATTAATTTTCCATCTTACATTACAAGTATAGTTGCAATTATTCTAAGAATGTTCGTTACATGTAGCAAATTAGGGAATTAAATGAATATTCGGTCTATATGTTGGAAGTCAAAACATATTTGTTTTGATAATCATTGATCGCAATTTCCTCGTCTTTATTCCGTGTGCGAACTGCGTGCAAATTAAAATTAAGGTTGCATCAGTAAGACAAGTCCTTATTTGGAAGTTGGAAGATTTGTTCAACCTGCAGTGGGCGGTAAGAACGTCTTGGGGGTCGCCAGGATAAATTTCGAGTTGACTGACCTCTTGAGTGGCCGGGAAAGGATCTTTAGTCATGCCTTCCGTTTCTCAAGGAGGGAGGAGCGTAATAGGCTGATCAGTTACGTTTGAAACGCAATAGCATTTTGTTGGATTGTACGCAAACTAAACCAAACACTAACCCCAACCCTTGGGCTTACTAAAACACCTGAAAGATTTTGTGTCGTCTTCTGTAGCTAGTTCACGGCGAAATTTTAGTCGTCTGTTTATCTTTCTGGCGACAGCAGCAATATATACACCCTTTAATTTAAGTTCACAGCACTAATAAATATATAACACACCAGCTTTTTTATAGGACCATTGAAATTTGCGCGCGCATCATTTTGGCGGTCGTCACTCGAAGTCAACAGTGGCGAATGGAGGAAGTTTATAGTTAATACCGTGGATCAAAACTCTATAAACTTGATTTATTGTGGTTCTAGTACACTTTTGGAAAGTTTGCTTGTGGCGGTGTTATTTCACTGTTCTTCTCTTGTCTATCATTCCTGGCTTTGAGACTTTGAGTGGGCCCCGCCAAAATGATGCGCGCGCAACACCTGGCAACTGGCGGTTACTGCACGGCCAATGAAGGCGAGAATGAAATATAAAAGAAGTTGCATCATTATTATTTGTATGTGCCTCCATATAATTATTGTCAAGCGGCCATACTCAGTAACTCAGCCAATATATCCACTTGCCTTGTTTAGTCTTAGTCGCAGGCAGTAGCTAGCTGTCGCACGACTTTACTTCGACAACTGGAGAGAATATCACATATTAAAGTGATATTATATAGTTACTTGGTTCTATAAACAACAAAGGTATCAAAACAACCCTGAAGAAATTAACACAGAAAATATAATCTGTCAGTTTTCATATTCCAGACTAACTATCTGCCAATATATTGTAGGAAGGTTATTGTTTTAGATTCATTTCAATACAAAAGAAATGTCGGAAGGTATTAGGGCTTAAAGCCTTAAAAAGTAAATGACAGGATACGTCCATCGATTAAAAGCATTCGCGTTTGAGAGTGATGTAACCACGTGGCAAACGCCGGTAGTTAATGTTAAAGGGAATTTTTTTTAAAAAATGGCGACAAAACATGTTTACCTCGTTTGCCACAAGTGTGCAAACACGTTTCTATCGTCAGATTCTAAATTTAGCACGGAAGACATTAAAATTGGGAGGGCCAAACAATTTTCAATTGCGTTCAATACAAGCCTCTTAATATTAAAGCAGACATTGTGAGGCGCTTAGTACAATACAATATAATACAAGAAAGAAAAATATAATTTACAAACAATATCTGACTTAATGAAATACGTCTTCAAGTTAACAATCTTGTGACAACAGTTATTGTCGTCATTTAACAATGGATGCATGGAGATTTATTAATTAATTACCAACCAACAATTGATATGGAAGGTCAGTAATTCGATAAAACACTGGTTATTAAATTTCAAATTTATCCTTCAATAACGCGGAACACGCTAATATATGTATTACTAATGCTGTATAGTATTTCTTGATTTATTTACGTTTTAAATCTATTTTTTTGGCGGGCAGGCTAGTCAGTGTTTTGTTTTTTTCTGTCAAAGAAATGTTAATTGCCAAATGGTATTCGTGTTGTAAACAACTGCTCTCGTCCAATCAGGGGTCGTGTGACGCATGCACGTGATCATTGTTTTTGTAATGTTTATTTCATTGTGAAATGAAATGTAAATTTCGGTGGTGCCGATCAGTCACTTTGCAGCGCGGCGAGTGCGAGTTGCTGCTGTCTCTTCGCACAAGACAACAATGTAGTTTGTATTTTACGAAGGGAAAGATCTCGTGCACCAAGGCTGTATAGTTGACATGGTTGTTACTGGTGACAACTCCTGGACAATTCCGGACGTCAGGAAAGACGATCTAGCCGGAGTATGTCTGAAGTTTTCCTTTGGCAACAGGGAGCTAGAAATCGTGGAAAAGAGTATTGAAAGCTGTGCTATAAACGGACTTTACGAAAGAAGAAAGAAACCTATTAGAAAAATATTTAGGGATGTCGTATACCAACCAACATTGGAAGACATCAAGGAGGTGGACGGTGAGGATCTTGCCGAAGTCGAAGACAAATTTGACCTGACCCTTTCGGCCCTTCACCGTGAGAGAGCTTTGAACTCGGGTTGTTTTCTTAAAGACGAGAGTCGTAAATACCGAAAGAAAAAGTACAAGAAATCTCACATCTCTGTAGAAAGACGTCCTCGTTCGCAAACTGTCTAGAAGCTTTTTCTGAACTATAGTTTAGATTTTATAAAGACATCTCCCAGGGTTTCAAGAGAGCGACGAAAGAATGGACGGAGCTATTTTGTTTACAATGGTTCAACTCGACTCGACTTGTTTCATGACGAAAAATTGCGTGGCCTTGTTCACTAATACTTTCTCTAGGAATGTACAATATTAATTCACGGTAGCGCAAGGTAATGATAATCTTTCAGATTATATAGATATTTAAAAAAACAGTAAAATAAAAAAAACAACAAAAAAACACCTGTAGTTATAAAAATCGGACCAAGTTGCAATCGTTGTCACCGAAATTTTGTAAATAGATATTCCTGTCATTTGTTTTGTGAATTTGTGTTTTCAACCTGTTGTACAGTCATTGACAATTTAACTAGAAATCTGCGTAATTGTCTGACACTGAACACAAGGGCACGTGCTGTAACTGGTCTCCAGAGACAAAAATATGTTTTGTATGAATATATTATACGTAACTGCAATTATCTCGCAGCACAAGTCATACTTGCTGTGATGATCGTATTAATAAAGGACGAAAAATTTGCTGTAAATACTTTATACATACAATACTGTAGAAATGTGACTTAGATCGACCTAGATTATTGTAAATATAAGACATTTGTACAATAAAACAGTTGGAACGTCGATTAAAAATTGGGGAAATATTCATGTAACTATACACTCAAGTGCGTAACGTAACTTGCAATGCGGAATTTATGTTGAGGAGATTTTTGAATACTTTTCCTGTCGAAAATTCTGTTTACATTTCAACAAAGGCTCTGAGCCTCGAACGAGTTTGTTGTTTACTATCAGAGTATTGTTTCTCCATTAATCAGGCCATCATAATAAACTTTAAGAGATTCCAGGTAAAAAATATTGGTGTTGTTATTGTCCTTTATTCGTGTATTTTCTTTTGCTATTCTAATCTGAAACCACCTTTGGCAAATAAACTGGTGTCCTGTGCTGTGGCCGGAAATGAGACGATGGACTCGTAACTACAGAAATAAACAATCTGTGAAATCTTTGTTCTCGCCGACGATCACGTACGGAATAAAAGCTGTATAAAAGCTTTGCGTTCTTCAGATGTTTTATTCATAGTCCAGACTTTCTCGAATCGGTTAGTAACTTATATCTGTCATTCGTGTCCTTATCTTGGTAAATAAGCAGCTAGCAAATGCAGCCCAGACATGTCATGACGACGAACAATTTATATAAATTCTACAGTAAGCTTAATTTGAACTGTACAAGCCTCTTGACAAATATGTCTACAAATCTCAACATGATTAATATGCTTATTAAAAATAGCAGTTGCAGGAAGGATTGATCGATATTAAACGTTGGGAGTTAATTACAAGTTTCGAGACCAGTATCAATGTTTTTCGTTCTTAGCTTGGCCACACTGATTTTAAATTTAATTCCTGCTGTTCCAGACAGTCATTACTTCAGCGGGAGACATCAACTGTCTTCACTTTCCCGGGTTGGATATCTTGTTTTGGCGCCATCGGCCTTGGCGAAACTTTATATTAACTTTATTTTCCCCACTTTCTTCTCGTTCATGAGTCATGTCTCGACAAGTGTTTGTACACGAGTTTGTCCAAATATAACGTACGGGGAAATCGTTTTTTGACCTTTTGTTCCTCGCAGCAAGTGGTCTTCTTGCTTGCTGTTATTACACGGAGTTGAAATATAAAGTGGGAGATTTGATGTTCATAATAACATAGTTTCGAGGTAATTTACCAAGACTCCATTGGGGTGGGGGGAAACGTGTGCTAGTGGGGTTTTCAATTTTCCCCTACTTCATTGTTATGACGCAAAACTTGTCAGTCTGAGGTTAAAAAAATGTTTCGTTTCAAGCACCACAAGTAATGACGAGGAAGCAAGAAAAGCTTACAATCTTGAATAGGGTATCCGTATATTTTTTTGGAAATAGAGATCGATCTGAGATCGATGTAAATATTAGTTTCGTACATGTTACGGACTGTTATTCAAAGGCCTATCGGGAAAACGTGTATCTCACTGTACGGATCCTATTAAATATAATATTACTGGTATCCTATTCCACTCATTCAGTGATCACTATATATAGGACTGTTGCAACTTGGACTACCCCTAGCGAAGGGCTCTCGGTATGCAGAGGGAGGGGGGGGGGGGGGGGGAGGTGGCATTGGGGATTCTCCAAACAGCAATACTGTGATAAAAATCGTAAAAACCATGCAATACTGTGTGAAGAAAAGATGGAATTCCAAAACTGCTTGGATGAACAAGACAATACAATACTAACGCTGTAAAATTACCAAAATACCTTAATACTGCAAATATTACTGCAACACCAAAAATCCCAATGTCCCCCTCCGCTACAGTCCAAACTACCTACAGTACAGCGACCAACCTCTATCACAGAAATAACTTTATCAGGTTTTTCATATTTTCATTTCAAAATTAATATTATGTTGTCATACTACAGTATTTCTTAGTGACTTTTACTTGCCTAATTAGTGGTGACCCTCATCAGGTAATTGCGCCTGACTGTTCAACAACTCACATACAGTACATTTATATAGGTCTTATATCACCACTGCTATTAAAGTTGCTAACAAAAAGACATTGAGCAGACCCCTATGAGAGTTGGCTGTACCCCAGTAGTCCATTGTATGATGATGTTACACAACTATAACCAGTGACGTAGCCAGGACTGTGAAAGGGGGGGAGCCGGGCATGCTCCCCTGAGAAATTTTGAAACTCGAGAGTTGCTGAAATGCCATTTCCTGGCTTTTGGAGGAAGATTTTACAGACTCTAAAGGTTAAAAAACGTCATAAAATACTCAAAAGACACAAACGTCACATAGATACTCAAAATGCATATATACTCATTAGATTGAATACACTGTTTACAACAGTTTATTTCCTGACACAATGGCATATTGGACATATTGCATCAGTTTGTAGTTACATGTCTGTTGTTTTTCATCAAAAGGGGGGGGAGCTGCAGCTCCCACAGCTCCCCCCTGGCTACGCCACTGACTATAACTACCAGAAAATGCTCTACATTAGGATACTGGCAAAGAAAAGTTCTGGTACAGTATAGTCAGGTAGTTGTAGTCACCCAACACCATTGAATGCCATCATGCAAAAAGACATCCCTTATTTCTACCTGAACACGTAACTAATTGTGCTCCCCAGTCCTCTTTGCGTTCCACAGCACAAACGTTACAGATAAAGGGTATCCATATCGTATAGCTCTGTTACTATAGTAATTATGTCAGCAGTGTTTGTATATAAGTGTGAATGTATAATTAAGTAATGTTAGTGTTTAGGGGGGAGGAGGGGCACTCGGTTGGGGATAACCATATGGACCAGCTGGACCAGCTGCTGGAGGGACTTGTGAATACATTGGTGGTGCTTGGGGGTACCCAGGCTGTTGTGGATAGTTATATTGAGGTGCTGGGTAACCACTTGGTGCAGGCTGCATTTGCATAATTGGCCGTTGGAAGAAGAAAAGTACTTTGTAAGTTATAGTTCCAAGACCAATTGTAACAATTTCTGGTGATTCTAACATGCAAGCCAACTCCCAGCCTCTGTTCCCCATCTCTGTAAACATTGGTGTCCAGTCACTTTTTGGTTTCATAGATCCAAGACCAATCTGAAGGCAATAATAGATACCATAAATGCATTTTGTTGTGGGTATTTTAATGCAAAGAATTGTACCTAATGGCTGGAAATATAAAATTCTTCCACAATTACAACTACAGAAGTACTACCATACAATTAACAAGCCTACCTTAACTGTGTGCTTGAATTCCACAATAGTTCCTTCCCACACAGGTTTATTGGCCTTCATTCTTGCTGTTTCTTTTTCAAAAAACCAGATAGAATTATGATCTCCTGATAAGCTTAGATCTGGTAAAAACAATGCAAAATATAAAAGGAAATATTAATAAATTATAATACGGTATATATGTACAGTGTATTTAATAAGTAATTATAGCTGTACTGTACATTTAAAAATGTGCATAATTATTTTTCACTGTTAAGTAATTGGTAGATCAACCTCTCAGAAATATTCAATAAAACTTGAGAGCTTTATAGTAGTCACTGCATGATGTCACGTACAGTAGTACATACAATTACCCTGTACCATCCTAGTTCCTTTCTGGAATGGCTTCTGGAAAGCCTCCTGGTGAATATTTAAGACAAATTTTGAATTGCACATAATTATAAAAACAAAATAATTTTGAACTGTACAATACCTCCGTGACTCTTTTTGCTTTGATCCCAAAATATATCAATAAGTTTCCAGCCTTGCTGAAGGTGCCGAGCAAAATGTTGCATCCAATCACATTCAACTTTCACTAGTTTTCCAGTCCCCAGGTACATGATCCTGACAGGTACATTGACACACTGGTAGCTATACAGTACAGGATTTGGATGTTTTGGTACATTGAAGAGTACATCAACACCCATTACTGCCAAAAAAAAACAAAAAGCCAGTTTTTAAATCCCTTGTGCCAGAGCTGACCAATTCATACCTCATTATTATTTTACTCTAATGCACCTAGATGATTTTACCATACTTGTTGAAGGAAAACCCCTCAACCAATTAGGGATTTTGATTTTTCATTATTGGTATACATTCTAAAGTAACCCATATACCGTACCTAATCAGCCAGTCAAAAATATTCAAAATGGTTGAAAATGATTTAATTTGTTGTGATGATTATTGTTCCAATGTTCAAACTTACAATCACTTTTTCCAATAGCAATGCCAGACTGTTTTTTCGTTTCACCAGTAAACTCCAAGCCAATCATTCTTCCACCAGTAGCTGCAAACTGAGTTATCTTGGTTGAAAAAAATTACAAGCAAATTGAAGTATTGCAGGAAATATAGTTTTACTTTTTAACATTTTTAGTACAATAGTTCAGAGAAATAGTCAGAAATAAAGATGATAAACTCTTTCTGGGTGGCATATCTGTCTGACTCTTAAGTCATGTACTGTACATGTAATTCACTGACTGGCTAATCCACCAATGGAAAAGCTGGGTTAATAACTAACCATGTTGGTAATCCCAGTAGTGTTTGCCACATTGTGGCTTTGTCTTCCAATGACACCAGTCACTAGATGTGTGTGAATGTAGCATTTTCCAATTTTTAAGTCCCAGGTATGACCAACTGGAGCACTGACAAAAGAATAAAATAAAATAAAATTATAATTATAATCGTTATTAATTTATACAGTGCCAAGTGTCAACTGGTTTGTTTCTCTAGTGTCATTTGTGGTCTGTGATGGGTTAGGAGTTTGAGAAAGAGATCCTGATATATTGTACTGTACATATGATATACTGTACAATTGAAACATTTTAAATTTGAGATTCATTACTTTGCTAATGGTTTGATGTAGACAAACTGAAATGGTGAAGATGAAGCACTCCAGCCCATTTTACCAATTCCAGGAACTTCATAAAATGTCTTCAGCATCCATCCATAGGCATAATGTCGGTAAATCTCACTGTAAAACTTTGTGATGTCACTTTGTTGTTGTGTGCTACCAGTAATCATGCCCATTGTACCAGCTAGAGCAGTAAAAAGAACAGAGAGAAGTTGAACAAATAACTTAAACTGCTGAGTAAATGGTCGCATTTATTTACATGTATAATTGTCATCTGAACACTGTTTGAATTGTCTTAAAACAACTATACAGTATATAGTACCCTGGAACTTTTTGTAAACACACAAATGTCACGCCCAAGTGCCACACCCTCTTTTTAGATTTATAAGCTTGATAAATAAGATTGTTCTCTCTAAGACTCTGCTTTCCATTTGATAAGAATCACACTTTGTTACATGTAATAAGTATGTTAACTTGTACTTTGCCATCCTCTATTATTTTATAGTATTTGATTTGAAAATGTGACCAAGGTCAGGCCCATAGAGAGGGAGATGCAATGAGCTGTAGAGGACTATTACTGTATTTATTGTTATTGGTTTCAGAATTAATGTTTTGTTGAATATTTGTCAAGTTGGACATTCCTAAAAAAATGTGGGTGTGGCAGTGGTTTAAATATTTTTATTCATTTTGGCTGATCAGTGGAATCACTGTTATAGTGAAATTTATATAATTATAACTGGAATACTGTAACAAAACAGTATACTGTAATTATAAATTCTGGTCTTCAGGGTATTTCTAAATGTAGGCCTGTAAGGAGCAATTATTTGGTTGATCAGATGGGCAATCAAAATGTGCCTGCTGGGGGATCAAATTTTGGCCCATTTCCAAGCCTTTCTCAATTGCCTGAAACTGATATCATTCACGTCCATACTCATTATTTGTATATATTCACTATTTTTCATCAATTTATATTTCCCAGTGTGAATCACACATATGACAGGGTTCCACACAAATACTGTAATGTGCATACAATCTCAAAAGTGTGCTTTAATTGAATATGACTTCCATGTGTACCACAACGTTATCAGTCTGGCTCACAACTGGTTGATGCTCCTACAATTCTGCCAAATACTCACAATGTCCAATTCTGGTAACTTCAATGTCCATCAAGTAATAGCAATAACGAGGACCAGGGTAGTAGTAGGAATCAGCTGGTAGTTTACTGTGTGGGGCATTCTTCTCGTCATATATACCACCACCACTTGCTGCTGGTGCTGAAGAAGCACCACCACCTGATGATTTACTGTCAGAACTTTTACTGGATGGTGATGTAGTATCATTACCAGCAATAAAGTTTCCGACAGTTTTTCTAAAGAGACATATGCAACAAAACCAGTTAATACTGTAAAATCTCACATGGTATTAAAATATACAGTAAACCTTGCACATGACGTCAACACCGTCTATCTGGAAGACAACTTCAAAGTCAACAGAGTGAATTATTAATTGAAATTTCATTCACATCATTTTATAGAAGCATTTGTTCTCCACCATGAAGGGGGAATATTAAAGTGCAAGTGCTGTAGCTATCGCAAATATTTGCCTTTTCGATTTCTGGCCTACAGTCCTTTAGCATTTATGATTTTATATATACCCATAGTATAAATAGCTAAATCGTCGGAAAGACATGGATTTAGATATACAACATCTGCAATTTCAAAGAGATTTCTCTGCATTCTTGAGATTTTCTTACGATAAATCCCTCTCATAACAAGAAACAGAAACATAATTATACAGTACATATTGACACATATTTTGCAGATCAAAATATATAAATTAAAGAGGGCATCTCGTCAAAGCAGAAGACTATTTAGTGTTACATTTAGTATTTAAACTGATACTTGATCACATACCTCAAAGCATTGAAGCTCATTTTCAGTCAGAAGCCACCGTATTTCTTTATCAGTATCTTTTCCACTGACTAAATTGCTGACTAAATACTGTATTCGCTTGTCAGACTATAAAGGAAAGTAAACACGAAGTCTTCGTGACTAGTCGGTGGTGCGTCGTAGTTCGTTCGTAAGACATGATTGTAAAACGCTCACCACTTGTTTCCAACTGTCAAACTGACATTACGGCATTTTATCAAAAAAAATCATCAATCCTTAATCCTCATTAATCCTTATCCTAACCGAAAATATCATTTTAATTACAAAACTAACCCTAACTTGAAGAAAACCCAAACCCTAACTTTAAAAGAAGAAAGAAGTAAAAAGAAAAGGATGACGTCATGTCAGTTTGATGGATGGAAAGGAGTAGGCAATACTAAAAACATGACCTTGACTGCACGTTGGCGATGAGAAAGCCACGAGTAATTTAATATTCTCTGGTTTAGAAGAGAGAATTACGCAGTCCAAAGTCTTTGCAAATGAAATATTTATAATGTGGTTGTTTTCTATGAATGGGTGATCAGAGAAGAATGGCGTCTTTTCCTTTGGAGGCAGTTGGAAAACATTCTTCCGAGGAAAGCGCTTGGGTTGCGAATAATGGCCGTGTTTTCGATGTGACTGACTTCGTGAGTCGTCACCCAGGTGGTCGAGATATCTTATTGAAAAGCTCTGGAAAAGATGTGACAGAAACAATGAATGATCCTAATATTCACAAGCATTCTTCTGTGGCCTACAGTCTGTTAAATAAATACAGTATTGGAAAATTAATTTCAAAGGTTGGTTGCGTTGTAGCATTTTTGTTCATAGAGTTATTCTGTTTATACTATGACGTCTGTTTTTAAATACAGTACATAATTCTCTTGAAAATCCATAAAAAGTTCTATCTATGAAAGCTTCTAATTATCTGACTTAGAATATATGTAATTCGATAATAGAACAATTAATCAATTAAGCTTATATTCTGTGCTATTTTTGCTTTACCTGTTATTGATGATTTTGATCTATACTGTATATGAAAACGTTGTTTCAGTGCTGTATATGTGACGTGTCCAACATTGCATAAAAAACTCACCTTGATTTTGCTATTGAAGTTTCATTATTTATTTATATGTTTTGTGGTGTTCATTACTGTGGCAATTTACAGTTTTCTTGTCTTCGCTCTTGTTGTCAGAATGTTGACTCTGTACCTTTACAGTGACTCTTTCAAAATGCATAGATTACAGTAATACTTTTAATCTAAACAGTTATATTCTAAAAGTTCTCTTTTAGGCCATTTAAAAAAAATATTCCGGTTTATCATCAGTAGAAGCAAAAAAATGTGTATGGGTGAAAGTGAAAGTTAGAAAATTTCACTGTTAGCAAATTTACAGGATGTAAAGAGATTACAGTGGAATCTCGTTAATACAACCCAGACTGGAAAGTTTATACCTTGCGACGGATATATCTGTCGTGAGATTTTCAGACCTAATTTATGTGGCCCGTGAAATTGTGAAGAAAATTGGCCGTGGCTGTGAATATCATGAAGAAAATTGGTCGCGACCACGAAATTGCGAGAAGAAATCCACGCGGCTGCGCAATTGGGAGCAAATTTCGCGACATGCCCGCACAAATTCCACGATCTGCCCGTGAAAATTCCACGATCTGCCCACGAAAATGGCAGCCAAAATTTGATCTCCGCCACGAAATTTGCAAACTTTCCAGTTGAATACAACCACCATCAGGCCAAAAAAATGTGGTCATAATAACGGGGTGGTCAAATTGATGGGGGACTATTACACTACTTAGAGTGTATTCAGTATGCTTGACAAAATTACCACATTCTGATTGGTTGAAAGGAGCACAATTATTTTATTAATTGTACTGCAGCACAATTAATAAAAATAGAGAAGGCCCTAGGAACTATGTTGACAATAGAATTCAAAATGGTGGCCAATTCTGCAATGGAAAGTTTTCACATTTCCAATGACTTGTGGTACACTATGAACTAAAAATTCCATGTAAATATTTTGAAATGAGTAGAGAGAACACCCAGAGTGAAAATGTTTCTTGTCAAGTAATGAAACAACTAGATGTTTTTAAAGGTGTGAGTGAGTACGAAGTGTATGTGTCGTAATTTTGTCATGCATAACAATTAAGGATTTACACTACTTGTGATATTTGAAAATTATACCAAATTGCACTCACCTAATGGCTCGTGCAATTTTGGCAAAATTTTCAAATATCACTTATAGTGTAAATCCTTAATTGTACTCACTATCATATGATTACCTATACTGTACTAAATATTAATTTATTAAATTTTAAAATGGCCAGCAGTCACAAGTATCTCACACATGTTTTGAGATGACAGACAGGAAATGGACATGGTAAACTAGCCAATTTTAGTCAAAATAACAATTTTTATTAATAATAAAGAAATTTTAAAATATCATACCGCAGAAAAAATTCATGCATATGTGCTTTAAACATCCTTAGAGGCAGACCATTTTATTTTCTGGATGTGGTTGGGAAAAATGGGAAATATAAAGAATTTGAACAGGTTTGGCAGAGAAAAATGGGCAGACTCTCCTGGGAAAAAATGGTCGTACTAAAAATCTCTAGGATGTGTGAAAAGTGACATGTTGTAAAAATCCAAAATTCAAGATCAAACAAGATGAAATGCAAATAGACCATTTTCACGATGATGTACAATGTCATTGGGTGACTACAACTGCCAGAAGTGCTTTGCCAGTATTTTTAGTGCAAGCAAATAGAAGATACTGGCAAAGCATTCTGGTAATTGTCATCACCCAATGCCATAGCATGTCATCGTGCAAATGGCTTGTTAAGGTACAGATTTGAGGCCAAACAAAAAACGATTGTATTTCTGGTAACTTGAATTTTTCACCATTGACCTGAAACTTTTTCTCCATTTTTTTGAGACTTGGGTTTTATGTGATTATATATATAAGCTGTAACAGCATTATTTTTTGCATTGTGAACAATTTGTTTAATTTTTATTTTAACAAGAACGAGGTTTATAAAGAAGAGGAAGATCTCAACATGGATGGCTACAAAGAAAATGTAAGTCCACAATAGAGACTAAAAAGACTTTAAAGTAGGATATTAAACAACTGGTACTTTGACAGTGGAGTTGTATAAGGCAAAAAAAAATACCGGTAGGGTAGGTCAGATATCTTCTTTTTTTTTACTTTTTTATTTTTAATTTAGTGCCTAGGAATAACAATAATATTCTTTCCAACACCAAATGTCAATTACACTAGCACATATATTAAAGCAAATTTTGAGTACTGTGATTACTATCCCAAGATGTAAATCATGCTGCAACTCAGGCCCATGCTCCTTAAAAATTCAGCTAGCAAAAAACTAGGTTGGGTTGGGAAACCCAGGTATTTTTTTTTGCCTAATGTATTTGCAAGGAAGTACAGTACAAACATTTCTGACTGTACTGTACCTTCTGAGATTAAAAAACTGGGGTGGACATTGCTGTACTGTACAATATGTTGTGTCAGGCAGCTAACATAAAAAAATGGCTACGGTAATTAATTTATTTCCAGATTTTTAAAATTTTGTTTAGTTTATAGACCAGTGACTAAGACTAATTAATCTGCAATATTTTTTTGTTTGATTTTTATTTTTTATGTTTTTTCCCCTAGGAGCTGGTAGATTGGAACAAGCCAATGGTTGCTCAAGTTGGCAAACTTGGTGCAGAATACATGAAATGGGTGCACTCTCCTGTTGATCGACCACTGAGGCTCTTTGAGCCAGAGTTTATTGAATTTTTTTCCAAAACCCCTTGGTACATGGTTCCAATTGTATGGCTTCCTGTTGTTCTATATGTGTCAATCATTGGCCTGACAAATCTGCATCATGACAACTTTTTACTTTTTCATGGCTCTACTGTTCTTGTTAATATCTATGTAATTTTCCTGGTGTTTGTCTGTGTTTTCTTGTTTGGAACATTTGTGTGGACATTTGCCGAGTATATTTTACATAGGTATTTGTTTCATATTACCCCTCCGGATGATTCTCCTTTTTGGATAACGTTTCATTTCTTTCTTCATGGTCAGCATCATAAGGTACAGTAGGCACAGGTCCTGTTTTACTATATTTTAACTAGGGTACATTGTGATTTGTGTATTAGTAGTTGTATCACAGACAATCTTGAAGATATCTTCTGGATATTGTCTATGGTTACTGTATATCAACTAATTCTTTAATATCATCCTGCCCATAAGTATAAGAGTGTCACTACTACACACATACCGTATTTTGCTGTGTATAAGTTGATTTTCTAGGACTTAAATACTAGAACCCAGTCCTCTATACATCAGAAAATGGGCCAATCAGCTTATCGCTAATGTATCAACACGTTAATCAACAATTTCACAAACTTTTTGGTCAGTCAGACGATTAGTGATGAAGAAGAGTTTGGTGGATTTTAATACACATGCTGAAACATGGTAAAACTGCTGTAGATGTAAATTCATTTTTGTGATATGCAATAGAGGGACTCAACTTATACTCAGGGTATCACAAAAATCACAATTTTTTTGGTCAAAAATAGGGGGCCAACTATATGCAAGGTCGACTTATACACAGCGAAATAAGGTACATGTATAGTATTCAGGTGAATCTGCATTCAATTTACAGGCAATCTGCTGACAGTCAATGCACAGTCTGTGGACAATTACACTGTAGCCTGCTTGCAGTCTAGCACACAATTAGCCTGCTAATGACAAAAACCACACCAGTTGTAACAAGTCTGCTGCAACATGCTTGTTACAAGCCTCGAGCTAACAAGCTTGTAGGTGACTGCAAACTTAGTTCTCAGTGGTACTGTATAATACAGTGCCTGCCCATAAAGTGAATTTCATATATACACAGTAATTATGTGTTGTTGCAAGTGTTGTTATTTTAAATCATTACATTTATTATACTGTAGGTTCCATTCGACAGTAGCAGACTGGTGTTTCCTCCTGTGGCAGCTGCTGTATTTGCCATTTCATTTTACTTGTTCTTTGTCACCACCTTGCCTTATGGCTTTGCAAATTCCTTGTTTGCTGGTGGTCTTCTTGGTTATGTAATGTATGATTGTATCCACTATTACCTTCATCATGGTTCTCCAGCTAATGGAGGTTATTTTCACAAACTGAAAAGCTACCATGTGGCACATCATTTTGATGATCCTCATAGAGGTATGGATATTTTCTGCAAAGCACGCTACAACATACCACACCATTACACACCACTATGTACATATCACCTCACACTACTATGTCTACTACATGTCAGGTAAACCACTACACATGCACCACACCACTGCATACCATACTACTACTCACCACACCACTAATCCACTGCAGACCACACCTCTTCACATCACACCACTACACACCACACTGACACCACTGCACACCATACTACTACACCACTAATCCACCACAGACCACGCCACTACAGATCACACCCCTGCACTACACACCATACCCCTGCACTACACACCACACCACTACACACCACACCACTACACACCACACCACTACACACCACACCACTACACACCACACCACTACACACCACACCACTACACACCACACCACTACACACCACACCACTACACAACCACACTGACACCACTGCACACCATACTATTACACCACTAATCCACCACAGACCACACCACTAAAGATCACACCCCTGCACTACACACCACACCACACTGATACCGCTGCACGCCATACCAATACATACCACACCACTAGTCCACCACAGACCACACCACTAAATACTGTTGTTTGCAGCTAAGTGGAAACACCACCCATCAAAACATGTTCAAAAGTTAACCATTTTGAAATTGACACTGTGGGATTGGCAAGACGTGATTGGTTAAGAGCACAAACTTGTACGTATCAAAGGGAAACAAGGGAAACATAATACATGTATGTTTCCAAGGAAAACTTTTATGTAATTGACATTGAAATAGAACATGTTTTGATGGGTGGTGTTTCCACTTAGTTGCAAGTGACTGTACCACACCACTAGTCCACTACAGACCACACGACTACACACCATACCACTACACACCACACTGTACTACAGACTGCACCACACCACTACAGACTGTACACCACTATATACCATACCACTACACCACACCACTATATACCATACCACTATATGCCATACCACTACACTACACACCACACCACTACACACCACACCACTATATACCGTACCACTATATACCATACCACTATGTACACACCACACCACCACACACCACACCACTATAATTACCATACCACTATATACCATACCACTACACACCACACCACACCACACCACACCACACCACACCACTACACATCAAGTGCTACAATCACCTGCTGTATATCATGATGACTATGCACCACCACAACACAAAACCATTGAGTTTTTGCAATACTCACTTCAAGTTTCTCTGACAAGAGCTATTAAAACATTATATACCATACTTTATAATTTTTTTTCTTTAGGCTATGGTATTTCAAGTCAACTATGGGATTTTCCATTCAAGACTAGTCCACTTAAGTTAAACTAAAATGCTTTAGATCAACATCTTCAAGTGACAAAATGTTACTTGGTAACTTAAATTAAATATTATGGGTATCATAATGTATTTAACTATAAATTATTTTGATCTTGATAGGTAGTATATTATTATACAGTAGATCTAATATTGAGCAATTAAGCAATGTTTTAACAATGGATAAAATTTGAGTCACAAGTGAGTCAAGTTACTAATTGAGTTTTAAATCACTGGTTGAGTCACTTTAGTGTTGAGTCAAGCCGCAAGTTGAGTTACTCAGGTATTGATCGAGTCATGTGTTGGGTCACAAGTTGAGATTTAAGAGTCAAAACTGAAGGTTGGGTCACTTTGCCAGCTAGAGACTGACTGAGTTAATGTTAGTGAAGTGACTAAATCAGTCCAGTTGAGTTACTGTAAATTAGGCCTACATCTGAACCAAACCATATGTTATTTAACAAATACATTTCATTTTTTTTTTCTGCATCTGTACTGTAATTGTTGTACACGATGTTACAGCATATAAAGAAAGAAAAAATATATTCCACAACACAAAATGGAGTGACATGACTGTTCTGACATAATATACTACAACACAATGCACAAAAAAATGAAATCTATTTGTTTTATACAACAAATCTTTAATTTTCAAAAATTTGGGAATCTTAAGTGAGAAGTGGACAAGGCTTTTCAAAGACGAAAATTCAAATGAAATATTTCAACAACAAAATAAAATTCATGTTTTGCATACATGTTTCATATTGCAACTAATGATGAACTATAGGTATGTGAAATGCAAAATTTAATCGTGTGCACTGTGCAGGGACGTAGCCAGGGGGGAGCCACGGGAGCCGCCCTTTTGATATAAAACAACAGACATGTAACTGGGAAATAAACTGTAAACAGTGTATTCAATCTACTGAGTGTATGCATTTTGAGTATCTGTCACGTTTGCGTGTTTTAAGTATTTTATATGACGTTTTTTAACCTTTAGAGTCTGTAAAATCTTCCTCCAAAAGCCAGGAAATGTCATTTCAACGACTCTCGATTTCAAAATTTCCCAGTTACATAACTGGGAAATAAACTGTAAACAGTGTATTCAATCTACTGAGTGTATGCATTTTGAGTATCTGTCACGTTTGCGTGTTTTAAGTATTTTATATGACGTTTTTTAACCTTTAGAGTCTGTAAAATCTTCCTCCAAAAGCCAGGAAATGTCATTTCAACGACTCTCGATTTCAAAATTTCCCGGGGGAGTGCCCCCAGACCCCCCTAAAAATTTATTTTAATTTCAGCTCCCCCCCTTTCAAAATCGTGGCTACATCCCTGACCGTGTGTTTTTATTTTATAAAACTAGTATTCCTTAATTTGTTTTAGTCTAATTTATTTGTCCGGGCACATGTAGTCTTTAGTGCATGCAATTATGATCAAATGTATTAAAACCTGTAATAAAATTATAGAAAATGAAAACTGTTTTTGTACTACAGGAAATGTCATATTCTTACTACAGGTATACGCACTTGTTTGTAGGTGGTAAAAAATAGTGCTGCATTCAATCAGAACACATCAGAATATTACAAGGTAAGGTAAATGCACCATTGGAGGGGGGCAAATATTTTTAAATTTGGATCTCTGAAACGGTATTTCCCGCATTCTGACAGCACATTTGTGAAGAATTTTAAAAGTTTTCAAACATGATTTAATAGCGCGTTTTATCAGTTTTTAATAGGTTTACTTTCTTGCTGGCAAATACTTATTCCCATCTATCACACTGACACGTCATTTTACCCTTCATTTTAATTTTTTGTTTTTTGGGTTAGGATCAGTATTCCTAGGGTCATGGTAACTGGTAAGTTTGATTTGTGTTTATAGGATAAGATTTTTGGTTAAGTTAAGTTAGGGCATGGATTTCATGAATTTGATATGATAACTGTGATTTGATGTAATTTGGTCCAGTACATGGATCGCGAATGTCGACTGCGCATCAGAATGACGCGTTCTGAGTCGGGATAAAACTTAATTAACTTTAATTCTTTGAACGTTTTCATGGCGTTTTTTTTGCTCTGATGAAGGCCTGAGTCAACAGGCCGAAAGCTTAGCAAAGAAATAGTTTACGTGGTGTTTCCACAAAACTTATTTATATTAATTAACTTTATAACATCGGGCTAAAGCTGCAGTTTTCATTTGCATTTTCATTTACATTTCTGAACTCATTGTACTGAATTCCTCAGCCTAATGTTACAAATTGAAATAAGTTTTATCCCGACTCAGAACGCGTCATTCTGATGCGCAGTCGACATTCGCGATCCATATGATTACATGCATTACATGCCGCCCCGGCCCGCCCGTGGGGGCGTTGGTCAGCAGTCTTCCATCAATAAATTTAAAGTGTCGATCGCATGGTGGTTTCTTGTGTTCGTCTTCCACGTTTTAGCAGCCTTTCTCGCCTCCCTATTCATAATTTTTCTCGTGCTTTCTACTCCAGGTACATCAGAATGGACAGTAGTTTGACCAGCAAGGATATACGTGGCCAGTATTTGGATTTCTTCGTTGAAAAAAAGAGCCATACTTTCGTTCATTCTTCGTCGGTCATTCCACACGAAGACCCAACGTTACTCTTTGCTAATGCTGGAATGAACCAGGTTTGTTGAATCACTTTCTTCTAGAAACTCGTAAGGAACATTACGTTTTAACACTAAAACAATTAAGTTAAGCGTTTAATACTTTCGTTTTAATAATTGTTGAACTCAGTGACTCACTAGGGTGTCCATTCCGGCATATTTACATGTAATTAATTTACTGTTATTCCACGAAATAGTCTTCTGTTATTCCAATAGTTTTAGATATTAAAATGCTGGATTAAGTCACGTAAGACTTTGTGCATGCATGTTGAACTTTGTACTACTCTGCCGTTTAATCTATCTAAATTTAAAACCAAAGTGTCAAATTATTCTTTGTTGATGTTACAAAGATGTACTGTATTGTACTGTGTTGTCTATTATGAGTGCTTAGATAGTTTCCGTGCAATTGATAAAGTAAATAAGGGACCGTTTACATGAATCCGGATTGAGTTTCAATCCTGATTGAACTCATTCCACTTCTGATCAAACCCCTTTATCTGTTTACTCATTCCGGATTGAGTTTAATCCGTTTCTCATTCCGGATTGAAATCTCATTCCGGATTGAAATTTCGTTCCGGAGTCATGTAAACGTGGTACGAGTTTCATTCCGGAATGAAAAATGTGACAGAGAGGACCAGAACAAACAATGCATGTGTGTTTTCTAATATTTACGGATTTCAGGCAACAGGTGGATTTCAATCCAGAAACCCAATTCCCATGTAGACACAGATTGACTTTGCTTTTTAAAAAAATCTGGATTGAAATTCAATCCGGATTCATGTAAACGGCCCCTAAAAGACTTATAAGTTTAGATTTCTAATTGTTATCAGGCCTGGCCAGAAGGGAGGTCAGCCTGGCCGTTAACCAGGGCCCATGGTCAAAAGGGTCCCATTTTTAATAAAATGAAACAAAAGAACACATTACCTGAACTGTTGAACAGTAAATTCAATTCTATAATAATCAACAACTGAAGTTTCAGTACTGATCATTACAATGCATTGGGTTTCTAATGGATTTGTCACTGTCATGGTGGCTCATGTACAGCTTCATTAGTGCCATTTATGACTGTTTTTACCATCATGGGGCCTCTGTAGTCTATTCAATTCACTACCGTGGGTCATCTTTATGGTTTGATAAAATAAAACAAACATGAATGGGGGGTAGGGGCCCACAAATATTTTTGGCTAGGGGCCCAACATTTCTCTCAGTGGCCCTGGCTGTTATATGCTTACTAGTCAATAGTAGATAGTGGTGCAGCATGACCATTTTGAGTTGGAGTGTACCTCTATTGCTTCCTCGCATTACCAACAAACTCATTTTTATGATCAATTTACCAACCAATTAATCATCAATTTATGGACAAATCACATTTCTCTCTACAGAATCCTGTTTTACCAAAAAGTTTCCCCAAAAGTAGGGGTGTGTCACACCCTCAATACCCCCCCCCCCTATGCTACACCCCTGCTAGTGGAAAATGTTGAATAACCATGTTCTAGCAAGCAGTTTTTGTGGGCAACAGGGTAAAGGATAAGACATGTAGTGCTACTCTGGATTAAAAGTAAAAACTGATCAAGTTTCTTATTACAGTATAAACTACAGTTATCATAACACTTGCAGGGGTGCACATTACGGGTGGTCATGTAGGGGGATGTGACACCCCACCCAATACTTGAAAGTCAGTCAAAATAGTTGGTCTTGAATTGTCTGTAAGTCTACTGTACCTTTTCCGGCCTTTGCTAGTGTTTGGGAACTTGAGGGGAGATGATGAACTTATCAAATAGGCTGATCAAAAAAGTTTGTTCCAGAATGACAAGCACCCTCCAAAAATGTTTCAAATGTGCACCTCTGAACACTTGTGGTTATCTCTGGAAATAAAGTGAAAAGAACTGTATGGGATCACCACATAATGTTTCTATAATTTCAGGAAAATACTAATTCATGTGGTGATCCCATCATATACATCTTTTAACTTTATTTTGTGAGATATTCAAACATTGTCTTTTTTTGTTAGTATAAACCAATCTTCCTTGGAACTGTTGATCCAAACAGCGACTTTGCCAAACTGAAGCGGGCTGTGAACAGTCAGAAGTGCATTCGAGCTGGAGGAAAACATAATGACTTGGAGGATGTTGGCAAGGATGTTTATCATCACACATTCTTTGAAATGTTGGGAAACTGGTCATTTGGTGATTATTTTAAGGTACTGTACAAATGTTCTGGAAAATACTTTGAGATATTGTGGGTGACAGACAGTAACTGAAAAGGACAAACAGACAAACAAACCAATGTGAAAACATGATTAGCTAGTGGAGGTGATTTAAATTAACTTTTATATAGCATTTAATTGTTGTTCAGAAAGCGACTAGTTTGAAATTTTGTGTTTAACCTTTTCCTACTAGAGTTCTTCCCTTAAGGAGTAAAATTATCTGGCGTTAGCCAGAGTAAAATACTAAAAGGCCACCACGCTAGGAAAAGTGTTAATAAGCATCTTGCAAATTCAGACAGATTTTGTAGAAAGTGTTAATTACAGTACCAGGAAGTACAGTAGTCAAACTGAATATAGTGAAAGTACTCAACTGTAGCAGTGAATAACAAAAATATTAAACAATAATAAAATAACAGCAGAAAACAGTACCAGTAGTGTTTTAGACCTTAGAAGGGTTTTAAAGCGTTCTTAAATGAAAGAACTCTTAAAACTACAACGTAACGTCTTTTGCAGATCTTCGTTTCTGTGCTTCGTTGTTGAGATATTTCAGTTTCTTTGATATGCAAATTAAACACTTTGACATCACACGTGTATAATGAGTTATCGGAGAAAGTTCTATATCTTTGCTATTATCAAACGAAATCACTTTGAAGCCGATGCTGTGCGTCTATTTCGCATACAGCATTAGACATACAGATTTTTAATTGATTTCGTTTGATAATAGCAAAGATACCGAACCTTCTCTGATAACTCATTATACGCGTGTGACGTCAAAGTGTTTAATTTGCATATCAAAAAAATTGAAATATCTCAACAACGAGGCACGGAAACGAAGATCTGCAAAAATGTTACTTTGTCGTTTTGAGAGTTCTTTCATTTAAGACAATAATAATTTTCGCTTCATAGACACTTTAAGTTTGTCTATAGTTATTTTTAACTTGGATCAGGGCAGACTGAACATTGCGGAGCTTAATTGCTCCTAGGAAAGTAAAAAATAGGTACGCATTGCATACATGTCATGTGTCTACTGCTCTAAAGACTTAGGGGTATAACTGTGGGATGCATGAATACAATATGAAAATACACGATGTCTGATCCCAAAGGAGATAGTTTTGTTTCCCCGGGAGTCTCAATGCTTCCTCAAACAAAGTCTGGGGAAACATTGAAATTTGAGGGAGAACAAAACTAACTAATTTCCTGTGGGATCAGACGTTATAGTCAGTTTCAGCTTGCTTTTGAAATTCGTTTGTCAACGTTTATTGGAAGGTTGGGAACTACACACGCACAAACGCACACTCTGTGTCAGACATGATGCAGAATGATGTCAGATCTGTTCAGAAAAATGTAGTGACCCCTGATACAGCCTGTTGCAGTATCAGCTATGATACATCTATGATATCATATCTGTATCATACCTGCATCTACAACAGACTGTTCAGAACAGATTCTGTCAAACTGTATCAGCCTGACACGGTCAGTGCTGTATCAGTTTGATATAACAGACTGAACAGGTATGTTGTCTACGGAGCTGTCGCAGTCTGTTAGAAATTCAAACTAAATGTTTATACATCAGCGCTGGTACGTTCCGTAGCTATCTGGCTGTATCAAGGGTCGCTACATTTCTCTGAACAGATCTGATATCAGAGCTGATCAGACTGTGCGTTTTTACGTGTGTACTGTACGTTCGGAGGTTCGTGAAGTTCATTGTGAAGTTCGATTTTAATATGCTTTGACTTAAATTCTCTTGGCGAAATACAGAGTAGAAGATTATTTGTTGTATATTGTTTGATGGAAATGAAGAATAATAGATACTTGGTTAAACAAACAAATTACCGACTTAAATTTGTATCTACCTGCACAATCGGTAGTTCTGAACATTGCAACGTAAGTTCGGAATGTGCATTTAAATTCGGATTTCAAAAGCAAGGTGAAACTGACTGTAGAAATATAGTAAGCCTAAAGGTTAGATATACTGCCGAAACAGAGAACGTAGGAATCTAACGTTTTGAGTTTCTCTCTGACGAAGGGCCTTCTCTCGAAACGTTAGACTCCTACGTTCTCTGTTTCGGCAGTATATCTATCCTTACTATATTTCGATTGTTATTTCTACACTGCCTACGCAGCACGCTACTTTTATGAAACTGACTGTAAGTGTTTTGCTATATACCTGGGTCTTTGCTGGATTTTTGTTGGGTTTAAAGTGCCTGTGGAGCGAAAATTAAGTCTGTCTTATTTGCAAGAACACTTAGTTAAAATGACAATAACATCTTTTGCAGTTTTAGTTTTCTTGCTTCGTTGTTGAGATATTTCCGGTTATTTGATATGCAAATTAAACATTTTGAGTTCATGTATGTATAATGACTTATTTGAGAAGGTTATATAGCTGTATATTTGCTAATATTTATACTTGAAAATCTACATGTTTGCTGTTGTGGGCTGGAGAAACACACCCACACTTCCTTCGAATTACAGGTAACTTGGTTTGATAATACCAACGACATGTACTGTATTTGTAACCTGTACATGTAGCTGAGGTTGTTTCAATTTTGTTACTATGGCGTTCCGTTCCGGACAAAAACATCATTTGAAGGTGAAAGCTACAGTATTTTAAATCGAAAATATAATTCTATGAAAATGAAACAGTACACCGCACACCTTATCTCTTTTGATGATTTTAGTATTCCTTCTTCCTGCTCGTTTGAATCAGAACTTCTGTTACGCAAGAGTTTATTAACTACTTAATAACCGAGAGTGAGGTCTTTACGGTAAAATATTAAACCGAGGTCTTGCTGTATTGACCGAGCGATAGTGAGGTTAATACGCTCAAGACCGAGGTTTGATATTTTACCGTAAAGACCGAACGGTCGAGGTTATTAAGTAGTTTATTATATGGCACTTTTTATTTCAAAATCAATCTTGTATTTCTGGTCTTTGCTTCCTTTAACTTCGTCAAAACACCGAACTAGCGTTATTTTCTTCTGTTTCTTTCTCGTCTGGATACTAGAATTTACTTTTATAATGTTCATCGTCGTCTATCTCATCTATTTTCGCCTTTTTCGGAAATAAAAGTTACTTATTAGGATTTTTTGTTTGTTTCCAATCGTAGGGCATTAACAATTTTCATAATGCCCACGAGCATTATGGAGAAATCTCGCCCGTCAGCAACCAATCACAGCGCGTGATTTTACCGGAAGTAATGCGTGCCATGTAATAATATTAATTAACAAACTCAAACCAGATCTAAACGGCAATATTGGTTCAGCGCCTCTTTACTTGTTTTTATTATTCTTGCTTTGTCGCCAGCTCTGTCATTGTATCTTTCTTTTACCTGTGTCGATTACCGCTTTTCTATCATGTAACCTGTAATATATTTTAGTTCTTTCTTTTGATTGGTCTATTCATGTAATTATTAGAATTCTGTTTGTCACCATATATATTCAACTAGTGTACCATGTAACTCATATCTCTGAAGATGGTGTTCGAGTAAACAACGAAACTTTAGATTTTATTATAGTCAGTTCCAGCTTGCTTTTGAAATTCGTTTGTCAACATTCGTTGGAAGTTGGGAACTTGGTACGGAAGTTCGTTGTGAAGTTCGTCGTGAAGTTCGAATTTAATAAGCTTTGAATTGAATTCCTTTGGTAAAATCACGGAGAAGAAGATTATTTATTGTATAGAATATAATAATAGATACTTGGTTAAGCAGAAACAAATTTGCCGACTTAAATTTGTATCTACCTCGCAACGTAGTTCGGAACATTGCAGCGTAGTTCGGAATGTTCATTTCAATTATACGTATCGGATTTCAAAAGCAAGCTGAAACGGACTATAAATATTATGTTATTTTTATCCTGTGTTGGATGGCTTTTATTCGTGTTTTGTGCTAGGCACTGATATTTAAGAAATAAAAAACGTGTCGCGTGCGATTATCGAGTTATAATGCACGAGAGATGCGTGTAAACACGAGGCGATAGCCGAGTGTTTTACTAGCTTCTCGAGTGCATTATAACTTGATAATCGCACAGCGACTAAGCTTTTTATTTCTTTTATAAAATAATGATTTTAAATTGTCAATAAACCCAAGAAAAGTAAACAAAAAAACCCAGATTACCTGTCTCAGGACAAGTTTGTTACCTTTTAGCGCCACGCGTGGCCTCGTACAACATGTCGGCGATTTTAGCGATGAAATACACCTAAAGTTGCACTGAAAACATTCTGCTGTGTTAATTACGTGATTAGACATATATCCAAGTTATTTTTGACTTTCGTCTTGATGATTAAATCCACATAAAATTCATCAAAAGCGACAAAATCGTCGCGAAGTATCTCGTGTGCCGTGCCGTTATGGAGTTATAATGGTATACGCTTGTTTGACTCAATAGCCAATCAGAGTGTGTGTTGTTGTTCATTTACTTCCGGTTATTTTATAATTTTAATTAGATTACATTTTCCGCCTGCATGGTGAATCTTTAGCCGAAGTTATGAAACCGTACATTATAAAAATCAAAGCTTGCTCAACGTACTGTAGCTATACGTAAGTTGCATGTTTTCCGATAATTTTTTAATTGTAAGTTCAATGCTACGGTTTCAGTTATAGTACTGTTAAAAAGTAAATAAATTCTATAATTAATAAGTCACGGCTAACTGACTACTATATTTTATATTTGAAACTAGTTTAATGACTTCCAAAACGCCCCAGTACTGCTAAAATGATTGTAGTGTCAGTATTGAAGTCAATCTCGAGCAAAAGTTTTCATCTTTTGGTCGCCGTTGACGTCGTCCTGCAGTGAGACGTGAAAACGTAGGAAGTGGTATTGTATGAAGGCAAGGACGTCTCTGATATTGCTCTTGGAATTAAAAATTATTTATTATTTTTTTGTTTTGAAAAAATAATTATTTTATTTGAAAGACGTCGTCGCTTTAGTTGCCGCCTGCCAATATGTAAAACATGCAATGACGATTCATTACAGACGATATGAAATTGAACTCGAAAATGGAATTATTGAAAGTTGATAAAAAGTAACTTCAATTTGAAAGTAGAATTATTAATGTCGGAAATGCGTGATTTGAAGTTTTGATATTCAAGTTGCACTATTTCGATGCTACTGTGCTTTCGATTCTGTTATATAAAAGTAGCGTGCTGCGTAGGCAGTGTGATCTGTTATATACTGATCCACTGGAACTCTTGTTTGTTTGAAAAACCAAAACCTAATAATAAACTTCTAAAATTTTGAAACAATCATGACTGATGCACTAATTCAAGCTTGTTTAGCCCAGCGGGAACAGACTGATCGAACTATTTTATTGGAGTTGAGGGAAAAGGCACGCTTTGCAATGCTGCCTTCTCCAGAGGCATTGAAGTCGGCCTATAAATTCGGACAAGATTCGACCGACACATTAGGTGACTGCGCCAAAGTATTACAGTGGGTAACAGAAGCGAAGCTTTTCAACACTGGATTTTACCAGGAGGCCCGTGAAACAGCAGAGGCCAAAGAACAGCTGGAACGAGGCGTCTATAGATCACTGATTTTATTAGCTTTCAATAGTGCCTTTGCCCCAATCAGAGAAACTGGAAGTCCAGAAGCTCAAGAGTTGGTATTCTGGTACTACGCTGGACATGGCCTTGATAGTGGCTGTGCAGGCAAACTTAAGCAGAAGTTCCCCCATGTTCCCACCGCCGTACCTATTTTTCAGAGTCTTCGTTTTGATGCACGTGGTCACTACAACTCTGCCCAAGAGTTCCTGCCTGATCTACGCACCCGCGAAGTAAAAGGTGGCGAGCTTTGCTTGCACGATATGGGTTTTTGTGGTCTTTATGGGCTGTTGGAAGCGTGGATTGCGGCTTTGAAAACTCCATCGCGAAACGCTCCTCCATCACAAACAAAGAGGAACAAACACCTCGTCGTGGTCCTGGATAGCTGCTATTCTGGACAGTTTGCTGACGATCTTAGAGAGCTGGCAAAGAAATCAGGGCCTTGGAATGAAAATAATTGCACTGTAACCATACAAGCTTCGTGTAGTGCCAACGAAACAGCGGATGGTGGATACTTCACACCTTGTTTTACATATCTCAGTCAAAACAAAGATGCACTGGAAAAATTGGTACAGGAATGGAACGGAATGGATGACGCTGCCAAAGAAAGATACCGCTCACTTCAACTTCAGTCTCCTGAAGTGGCAACAACACACAGCAACGGTAACGCTGGTCCAGTGTTCAGAATGCAATCGCAGAATTTCGAGATGGTGCTGTTTCCTGATGCTGGGTTCTTTAAGTATTGTTCCTTGATGTTATTCAAAGAGGAGGAGGAAGCGTTTCTCGTCAGAAATGAGAGAAAGTTAACTGGTTACTCAGTTAATCAATTTCTAAATCAAGCAAGCTTTACAATCCTTGACTACAAGCTCAAGAAGATTAGCCCTCGTGCACCAGCGTATGCAAACACTCCTATGGGTCTGTTCCTTGTGGAAACTCAGCCAGGCGACCCTCATGTTGTCTGTGTCCATATACACTTCGCACTCGACGATACCTCTCATATTCAAAGGATTAACCTCGTGCATCACCTTCGACCAACACATTCAAGTATTCTATATGTTGAAGAATCCCATCCAACAAAGATCCAGGTCAACACCGTGCAAGCCGAGAAGTTGGTACAAGCATGTCGTGATGAGGTGGAAAACAACGAACCAGGTAGATGGGGTGATGCTTCAAAGTGGAACATGACAAGTTCACAGTTGGGTGTTAAAGCGTTATTCCGGGTGAAACAACGCTCTGCTGAAATGGATGATTATGTGAATTATTACTTTCCCGACGCAACTAATGCATCTTCTCCTTGGACAAGTTCTACCTGACATTGGCATTGAAAAAAGAATAATCAAATTAGCACAACTATAGCTTGAGTGCTTTGTGATTATGGTTTGCAATGCTACTGCATGATGTATTACATGCTTTATATCATGCATGGAAGCTCTGCTTTTACTCTTTAGGCGAGTTAATTATCTAATTTTATATAGTCGTATTATAAACAGGGAAAAAGTTGTAGTTACCCCAGTATTTTAGAAGATATTGCATTACTGTAAATATGATACACCTACCCAGCATAAATTACCTATATAGACTTTAGACTTTTATTGTGATCACATGCACATATACATTTTATAATTTTTCTGACTCACAAATAGCATTTGCTAATCTAGGCGAGTCAGTCTCTAAACTTACATAAATTCAACTCATCATGAGTATGTGTAAAATTTTCTTTTTTACATACACTCATGAAAATAATCATAATCATTTCATTTCATTTCATGATAATAATCATATATAATCATTTCGTTGGCATATATCCTACTTGATGTTGGTCACTAGAGTCCTCCACTGAGTCTGGTTTTGTTCTGCTCAGATACATTGAGCGTAACTCATTCCCAGCTATTTTTTTATATTGCTTGCCCAACTGGTGCTGCCTTCTGGTCTTGTTCCGTTGACTTTCACTCTAAAAGATGTCTCTGTACGCCATTCTGTCGAATAATATGACCGAAGTGTCTAGTTTTTCTCGTCTTCATGATGTAAAGCATTTCTCTTTTCACTCTGGCCCTACCTAGAGCTTCTTTATTATGATCACACATATACATTTTATAATTTTTCTGACTCGCAAATAGCATTTGCTAATCTAGGTGAATCCGTCTCTAAATTTACATAAATTCAAATCATGATGAGTATGTGTAAAAATGTTTTTACATACGGTACTCTCATGATAATAATCATAATCATTTCATTTCATGTTAATAATCATATATAATCATTTCGTTGGCATATATATATATATATATATATATATATATATATATATATATATATATATATATATATATCCTACTTGATGTTGGCCACTAGAGTTCTCTATACTGAGTCTGGTTCTGTGCTGCTCAGATACATTGAGCGTAATTCACTCCCAGATATTTTTTGATATTGCTTGCCCAACTGATGCTTGGCCTGCCTCTTGGTCTTGTTCCGTTGACTTTTCCCTCTAAAAGATGTATCTGTTCGCCATTCTGCATGTCGAATAATATGGCCGAAGTATCTCGTCTTCATGATGTAAAGCGTTTCTCTTTTCACTCTGGCCCTACTTAGAACTTCTGTGTTAGTAACTTTCTTTTTTCATGATATTTTCAGCATCCTCCTCAATGTCCACATCTAAATACCTCAATATTGCCTTCCATATCCAGGGACGTAGCCAGGATTTTGAAAGGGGGAGCCCAAATCAAAATAAATTTTTTGGGGGGTCCGGGGGCATGCTCCCCCAGGAAATTTGAAATCGAGAGTCGCTGAATCGATTTTACAGACTCTAAAGGTTAAAAAACGTCATAAAATACTCAAAACACGCAAACGTCGCATAGATACTCAAAATGCATACACTCAGTAGATTGAATACACTGTTTACAGTTTATTTCCTGACATAATTCACATTGCATCAGTTTTGTAGTTACATGTCTGTTAGTTAGTTTCAGAAATTGCAGCTTGATGTTAGTAATAATTGTCAGTTGTTTGCTGTACAAGCTGTGTTAGTTAGTAATACTCAGAAAAACTCTGAGCTCTAAGCGGGACTCGAACCCACAACCTTCTGAATGCTAGCCAGTCGCTCTAACCATTGAGCCACTAGAACTCCGGCAGCGGAGCAAGGTTAATTAAGGTATTTATACCTTAGACTGTGCCCAGTCCTCCAGGAACGAGTCTTAACCGCTCGCCGTTACAAGTACTTGTTGGTCTACAAGTCGCGTTGTAACAGTAAGTTTCCGGTTAAACACTGTTAGTTAGTTTCAGAAATTAGGACTGGGCACAGTCTAAGGTATAAATACCTTAATTAACCTTGCTCCGCTGTCTGAGTTCTAGTGGCTCAATGGTTAGAGCGTCTGGCTAGCATTCAGAAGGTTGTGGGTTCGAGTCCCGCTTAGAGCTCAGAGTTTTTCTGAGTATTACTAACTAACACAGCTTGTACAGCAAACAACTGACAATTATTACACGTCTGTTGTTTTATATCTAAAGGGGAGAGGGACCGTGGCTCCCCTGGCTCCGCCTTGGCAACGTCCCTGGCCGTATCCGCTATAATCGCAATCGTACATTAGAGTTGGCCATGCATAACACTTCAGGATTCCGTTGTCTTTTGACTTATACGCCCTCCTTATTTCTCTATCCACACTTTTCATTGTCATTGATTTGTTGTCCCAGGTAGACCAACTGATGGACTTGTTCGACTATTGTTCCGTTAAGCATGATGTTTACTTCTGGTGTACCTTCTTCCCTTGACACAACCATTGATTTTGTTTTCCTAACATTCATCTTCATACCAAGTTCGACACTAGCATTATCGACAGCGTTTATAGCTTCAGTTTCAGCTATATAAGAACTGTGTCGTCGGCATATTTAAGATTGTTGACATTAATCCCTCCAATTGTGTGTAATCTGTTCCATAAAATGTCCATTAGGTCTTGGCCACACGTGTGCGTTTTGCAACCTTTTATCCGTTTTTTAAAAAATCCGCGTCCACACGAGAACAGGAAAACAGCGTTCTCTTAACCGCTTCATCGTTTACGTGTGGACCATATAGATCCATGTCATCTATGGTGTGGACGGAAGGCCATGCATCCGTACAAAAAGTTGCATTTTCAAACAAATCCGGATAAATGAACGGGGTCTTACTCACTCTATCCAATATGTAAGCTAATTTGAACTGACCTCAGTCTATTAGCTGTTTATAAGCCTATGCCTAAGAGTATTTATTTCGTTAGTGCAACAACCTATGCAACCTATGCACCAACCTCTTCTAACATTTTCGATTTAAGATGAATTTTTTGGTTGTGAGTAGTAAATGTACGCAATGCCAAATTTAGTTAACAAGGCCTTACAATACATGTCTATATAAACAAGCTGGTGGGCCATATAAAACTAAGGTTGGACAACCTTGTTTTAGAAACATTGCGCCAGCAGCTGTATCTCTCTTCTCTTGCATAATTTGAGTCTGAGATTTTGGAGCATCTTTCGTACATATATCTGCTTGTGCAATAAACCTAAAATCTACACAAACCAGCTTTATTACATTGAGTTTTTAGTTACCCGGCGCCGCAGACGACCAAACCCCGGTTGTAATATAACCGGGGTTTAGCCGCGTCGAGCTCTGAATGATTCGAATACTGTGCTCCGTCTGTTGCATCTAAGGATGGACGCCGTTGATAAAACATTACCTCCGCCAAGGTCAAACTTCAACGTTTCCCAGAAGCACTCGACAGGTTTCTATTTAGCTCAACCAATCACGTTTAACCAGCCTTACGGTGATTGGTAGAGCTAGATTGAAGTTAGACGCTAGCATAAGTAATGCTTTTATCAACGGTGTCCATCCTTAGATGCAAGCGAGGGTACAAGAACGGAACATTTTGACAAATTTGGTGAGTATTTCCAACATAAATTGCAGTCAATTTTCAAAAGGGGTGTACTACAGATTTCGTAAGTTGTAGGATTGATGGCAAAAGCTTTTCAAGGCCTTTAAATAGGAGGTTGATTTTCATTTTCCTGTAGAGGGAACAACTGTTGTGGACTGACAGAAAGCCTGTAGTACAAAAAGGGTGATCTTCTTGAGCGAATAAAATCAATTTCCTCTTTAGTATAGGAAAGAAAACGAGTTTCTTAGAGGAGGAAATAAAGTCCGCTAGAAATTAGAAGTCTTGTCTTGTGGATTTATTTAAACAAGAATTTTACATTCGCTTGCCGTAAGTGCCGTTTGTCGTTCGGCTTACAATTACAAGTACAAACGTGAAGCTCATTAAACTCTGTAATATGAAATATTTCTTTCAACTTGGAAGTACAATTATTGAAGTTGGAAATGTGTGATCTGAGCTTGGTTGCCTTGTAATTTACCAAAGATATCTGCACGATGAAATTAATTGATACTACAGTTTGAAATTCAAAAAGTAATCGTGCAAGTTAAAACATTAAACTTAGAAAACGCTTGTGGCTTGTGCAATTTTAATAGTGTTAGTGAAATGTATATCTTGAAAGGCTGCATATTCAGAAAGGTTGCTACAACAACTGACATGCAGCTGTTGATTTCACATTATTTTCCGCTTTGTGCTGCGAAGCAGACTTCGGAGTTCGAAATTACGCTGCCAAGGTTGAAAACTTATCCAATCAAATTGCGAGCTTTGGATCAAAACTCATTCTGATTGGATAATTATTCTACCTTGGCAACGTAATTCCGAACGAATATCTGAACTTCCCAACGAACTTCGCAACACACGGCGGTAAAGTAATATTAAATCAACTTTAATTATTGTATTTATTAAAGTATAACAGGTGGCAATTTGTCTACGCATGCGCGAATAATTTAATCTTGCAGATTTCATGGATAACACGCGTAATAATTTTCCCGCCCACGAAAGATAAACCAAATGGTGTTACCAAAAAGTATATTTCCTTTCGTAGTGTTATTTCTTTGTCTTGAGGCTTAAACTTAATTGACTTACAACAGGAAAAGTTAATTCAAAACTGCAATGTGTCTTTTGCGAGAGAAAGAATTACATGTAAAAACTAAAACAAGAAAGTTTTACGACGTAAACATTCGCCGAAGTACAGGTCAAGTTTTAAGTTGAGCATTTTCGATGCCCAAAATTTCTACCATCCTCTATTTTCACGGTACCACACAAGGTCTCAAAATAAAGTGTAGTATACAAAGAATGATTTAAACTCTGTTTGGTTTTGAAGCCACGGTGAAAATATTAAAATATTTGTATATTTTCTTCAGACGCCACGATAAATTATATCACAAAATAACAGCAAAATTTAACTTCATCAAGCAGAAGAAAAAAAATATTGGGTTTTCCAAAAGAATGCAACTACTGTTATCTTTAACAACAAAACTATGAACCAAAAACGTTCCTATAATTTAATCCAAACAAATACATGCAGGTTGTCGATCGATTTCGAAAGTCACAACTTTTCGGCGCACAAGCCGACTATATAGGGTTCAAATACAAAGCTTTCTAATTTCCTCCCCTATTTTCCCATGTCCAAGTGTGGTATGACTGAACACAGGAAAGATATTGCAATGTTTTTAGACCCACTTCAAGTTGAAGCCATGGGGAAATTTTTCGACAATGTCTAATTAAAAATGAGGCATTTTAGTATATAATTATAAAATCACCAATTTCGACGCCCTGTAATTCATGCTTGAACTGTTGAAATTAACCTCTTAAACATTTTGTGGATAAAAAACGCACGAAGAATCGATTTCAATTTACCATGAATTTGTAGATAAAATTTAAGCTGCTCGATCGAGGCAAGCAACATAACATGTTTTCGATGATGCAAAATGCAATTTCTTCTATGTTTTCTTCGCAGGATACATGCACTGTTTTCCTTCCTCCGATTGTAAAAAAGAGTTTCCCCAAAGAAAGAGACTGTAATCACATTCGAAAGGAAAAATGGCTCGATTGTACAGTTGTGGTGTAAATAAAGCAAGCTTGTCGGTCAAAACACGGCCGAAAAGAACCATTGATTTACGATTTACGACCGCAATTTATTGGTCAGCGCAGACAAATTGCCCACCTGTTTTAAAGAATGTAAGCATGAAATTAAGTTTGTCATGTCTATACTTTAGGTTTTCTTATTTTTCCCTAGGCCAACTAAAAGTAATATTAAGCAAAGCATACATACACTAGAGAAATTTTCCAAATCAAGTTACCGTCACACGGTTTCAGAAACAAAAGTTTCCAGTGTATAGACCTTATTCAAAAATGGCCGCCGAATTAGAATTCTTTTATGTGCATATATATTAGCCCTTATGACCTCGTTTTAAAGTAAAAATTCTTTTGAATTTCCCACATGAAAACGAGTTTATAAGGGCTAATTTATATGTATATAAAAGACTTTTAATTCGGCGGCCATTTTTGAATAAGGTCTATGTTGAAAAGTTTCTGAAACTTTGTTTCAGATTAGAGCACTAGCTGTTCTATTTTTTGAAAGAAGTTTTGGAAACCTTCGACTTGTTTCAATGTATGCATGCCAGGTTTTACTATTGCATGTAGTGTGCTCAGTGGTGGAGTAAGGTTACCTGAGCCCCTTGGCTGTTTTTCGGATTGGGCCCCTGGCTTCTTGTTTAATGACCTCATAACTCGTTCACTTGGTACCGGTACAAAAACAGCAGAATAAGTTCACAACAGTTTCGAAACTAAGTATTCACACCACTTGATTTGGAATCATCATCAAATATAGCATTTCAAAGAATATTATGGTCCCACCAAAGCGTAGTGTGTTAACGAAGGTTTACAATTTCAGTCCTTCTTTTAAGAACTTGCCTTATAGACTTAATCTTGTCCTATTTCGATCCACTGGCCAGTTATTGTTGTAACTTAAGTTGTAATTGTCCAAACTGCAGTGCAAGTTCTTAGCAGGTATCAATTATAGGGGGTCTGAGTTTCTGAAATCGTTCTCTTTTAGCAATTTTAACCACAGCCACTTTTTCATTACATTTAGTAACGTAACCGTGTTTTGGAGTTATAATATATCGATAGTTATAATTAGAATTAGAGGGCCACTAGGGAGAATACATTATTTGTAATTGGTGTTACCCTCTTTAAATAAAGTTTATTTGTATTTGTATTTGTATTTGTATTTATATTTTAAAGTTCTACATTCTAAAAAGATAACCGTGTCTGATGAGGATGAGGGCATTTCAAAGTTCCCGCAACTGAATGGTTCTTAGTTAACTGCAAACCATCCCTAAAAACTGGATATATGTTTAAAATTTGTCTTAAAACAATGGCTACAACCGCCTAAAGAAATGACAGAAATGACAAAATAGATGAAGTTTTCTACCTTTGAAACAAACACACCAGCCACCGCATTAAGAAATAGAAATTTGCGTCCTGAAGCGGAGCGAAAAAGTGCTGGAATTTATGTTTATACAACACTGCCAAAGGTTCTGTTTGCACCTTGAATCATTCAGGAATCATTTTCAAATCACTCTAGACTGTTAGAGTGGTGTTTTCATACAATTTTGATCTGGTACCATGTGAACAATTTGTGACTTTTTAGAGTTGTTTGTAGAATCATATTAGTAACAATGGCCCCAGGTTCCCCTAGGGTCTGGGCCAGCCAGCCCTCCCCCAATCTACCACTGTGTATGCTAACATGAGAGGGCATGGTAGTACGATTTGAACCACCATGACCTTTCATTGGAGAAATAATTTCAAGCAACAAAATTTCAAGTACATGTAATTGATTTTGAGCTGCTTTGAGCACGCATGCTTTGATATTCAAGTTGTACTATTTCAAATTGAAATTTTTAATGTTTGTATAATGATTATAAATAGGTTTTCACATTTAATTTTATATAGCAACAAGACTGCAAAGCAACTCTTGGTTAAAATAATTACATCATTTGGTCGCATGTAGTTTCGTTATTTGTATCTAACCAAAGTTTTTCACACCTGACCCATTAGAACTCCTACAAAATTTGAAGACAATCATGGCTCAGGCCGACGTCCAAGCTTGTATAGCCCGGAGGGAACAGGATAGTCGAACTTTTTTACAGGAGTTGGCGGAAAAGGCACGCTTTGCAATACTGCCTCTCCAGAGGCATTGAAGTCGGCCTATCAATTTGGACAAGATTCGACCGACACAATAGGTGACTGTGCCAAAGTATTACAGTGGGTAACAGATGCGGAACTTCTCAACACTATATTTTACAAGGACGCCCGTGAAACAGCAGAGGCCAAAGAACAGCTGGAACAAGTCGTCTATAAACCACTGATTGTATTTGCTTTCGCTAATGCCTTTGCCCAAATCACACACACTGGAAGTCCAGAAGCTCAAGAGTTGGTATTCTGGTACTACGCTGGACATGGCCTTGATAGAAACAATGCAACTAAAAGTAATGGCCGTCCTAATAATCCCACTGCTGTACCTAAGTTTCCCGAATATTTTGATGTACAGAATACTTTCAGGTCTGCCCAAGAGTTTCTGTCAGATGTACAAGCCCACAAGGTACTAAAAGGTGGTGAGCTTTGCTTGCACGATATGGGTTTTTGTGGTCTTTATGGGCTGTTGGAAGCGTGGATTGCGGCTTTGAAAACTCCATCGCAAAATGCTCATCCGTCACAAACAAAGAGGAACAAACACCTCGTCGTGGTCCTGGATAGCTGCTATTCTGGACAGTTTGCTGACGATCTTAGAGAGCTGGCAAAGAAATCAGGGCCTTGGAATGAAAATAATTGCACTATAACCATACAAGCTTCGTGTAGTGCCAACGAAACAGCAGATGGTGGATACTTCACACCTTGTTTTACACATCTCAGTCAAAACAAAGATGCACTGGAAAAATTGGAGCAGGAATGGAACGGAATGACTGACGCTGACAAAGAAAGATACCGCTCACTTCAACTTCAGTCTCCTGAAGTGGCGACAACACACAGCAACAGTAACGCTGGTCCAGTGTTCAGAATCCAATCGCAGAATTTCGAGATGGTGCTGTCTCCTGATGCTGGGTTCTTTAAGTATTGTTCCTTGATGTTATTCAAAAAGAAGGAGGAAAAGTTTCTCAATGAGAGAATGTTAACTGAGCCCGCAGCTGATCAATTTCTAAATCAAGCAAGCTTTACAATCCTTGACTACAAGCTCAAGAAGGTACGCCCTGATGCACCAGCGCATGCAAACACTCCTATGGGTCTGTTCCTTGTGGAAACTCAGCCAGGTGACCCTCATGTTGTCTGTGTCCATATACACTTCCCACTAGACGATACACGTACCTCTCAATATCAAAGGATTAACCTCGTCCACCACCTTCGACCAACACATTCAAGTATTCTATATGTCGAAGAATCCAGTCACACAAAGATCGAAGTCGACCGCAACGTCTACTCCAGCCAAGCCCAGATGTTGGTACAAGCGTGTCATGCTGAGGTGGAAAACAACGAACCAGGTAGATGGGGTGATGTTTCAAGGTGGAACATGACAAGCTCACAGCTGGGTGTTAAAGCGTTATTCCGGGTGCAACAACGCTCTGCAGAAATGGATGGTTACATGAATTATTACTTTCCCGACGCAACTAATGCATCTTCTCCTTGGACAAGTTCGACCTGACATTGACATTGAAAAGTGGCACAACTTGCAATGCTGTTGCCATGCTTACTATGTTTTATTACAGAAGCTTTTACTTTAAAGTGTCTATATCATGGTTGGGGATTTTAGATATTTAGGATATTTGGAACCTTCAGAGAAGATTTGTAATATATCTTCCTTTTCTAAAATTTCATCTTCATGGACTTTTCACTGCTAAAGCTGATGGAAGTGATGTCAAAGCAGGAATCTGTTTATATAAAGACCACTTTACTGATTCCTGCTCTGACGTCACTTCATCGACTTTAACAGCGAAAAAGTCCATGAAGATGAAATCTTAGGAAAGGAAGATATATTACAAATCTCCTCGGAAGGTTCCAAATATCCTAAATATGTAAAATCCCCAACCATGATAGACACTTTAAGGTGGCTCCTTAGGGTTACATTTTTTATTTTGCGTACAGTCATGGTGTATGGTCATTGTTGAGTTTTTTAATAAAATAACGATTATGTACACTGAATTGCAAAAGTAGAACAACATTTATAATTATTTGTTGAATAATGCTAATTTAATTTGTAGTAATAGTAATAAGGCGTTTGAAATTTGTCAATTTTTCACGGTTTAGTCTTTTTGGAACTAAAATTTGGAATGGTATCTCCGAAGAATTACGTAACCAACACAAAAGTATTTTTAAATCTAAAATAAATTCAATACTTTTCCGGGTCTTAGAGAGTGAGGATGCTTATGTTGATGTCACTACTATAATAACAAAGATAAAAAAATATTAGCTAGCAGAACTCAGTTAAAAATATTTGTCAAATATCTACACTATATATGTCTCTTTCTTTTCTTTTCTCTTCATTTTGTATAACAATCCAACAATGTACTTACTTTCCACTTCGAGCATTTTATGGATTACTTTAAATATTATATTACTGTAACTTTCCTTTCATAACAATATGTTTGTAAATGACACTATACCCGCCTTAGATTAGTTTAAAACTATTTGCGGGTTAGTGTAGTGTGAAGCTAAAAATTGTAAATGTTACTTATTAATAAAATTGAAAAAAAAAAAATTGAATTGAAAATTTTTTTAGACGTTTAATTATCTCCAGTTTTCTAAAGCGAACACTGTAGGAAGGTTGTAAGAACACAGGAAAGTTGTGAAGATAGGTTTTTTAAGTACAAATGACTGCATGAAATCGTTCAGACATGTCAGTATGCCAAGCCTGTCATTACATGTCTTTAAAGACTTTTAAATGTGAAAATCTTAATTGTGTTATTTTGCTTTGTAATTATGAATATCAGTAAATTCATTATAGTTTAAGGTTCACTCTGGAAATCACTTTTTGTGAAGTAGAGTAGGTTTCTGAATAAAGATTTTTTGAACTTTTTCTTTTCATTAAGTTCTGTACACAAGATCTAAACAGTTTAAATATTGGTCGTTATAACATTGTTGTTACATGCAACTACAGTAGAACTGGTACTAAGTAGACACCCTTTGTGTGACTTTGCCTAGCTAGGTGTTTGCTTAACACATTTCCTGTGGCGTGGTGTCTGTTGTGCTGTGCTGTGCTGTGCTGTGCTGTGCTGTGCTGTGCTGTGCTGTGCTGTGCTGTGCTGTGCTGTGCTGTGCTGTGCTGTGCTGTGCTCTGCTGTGTTGTGTTGTGTTGTGTTGTGTTGTGTTGTGTTGTGTTGTGTTGTGTTGTGTTGTGTTGTGTTGTGTTGTGTTGTGTTGTGTTGTGTTGTGTTGTGTTGTGTTGTGCAGTACTGTGTTGTGCTGTTGTATGGTGAGCTAGGATGTGATGTGGAGTTGTGCTATAGTGTGCTGTGATGTGATGTGATGTGATGTGATGTGATGTGATGTGATGTGATGTGATGTGATGTGATGTGATGTGATGTGATGTGATGTGATGTGATGTGATGTGATGTGATGTGATGTGATGTGATGTGATGTGATGTGATGTGATGTGATGTGATGTGATGTGATGTGATGTGGTCTGGTCTGGTCTGGTCTGGTGTGCTGTAGTGTTGTGGTATGGTGACATACTATGATGTGGTGCGGTGTGGTGTGGTCTGGTGTACTGTAGTGTTGTGGTATGGTGACATACTATGATGTGGTGCGGTGTGGTGTGGTGTGGTGTGGTGTGGTCTGGTGTGCTGTAGTGTTGTGGTGTGATGTGGTGTGGTATGGTGTACTATGATGTGATGTGGTCTGGTGTGCTGTAGTGGTGTGGTCTGGTGTGCTGTAGTGTTGTTGTATGGTGTGCTGTGATGTAGTGTTGTGGTGTGATGTGATATGATATGGTGTGTTATGTGATGTGGTCTGGTGTGCTGTAGTGGTGTGGTATGATGTGCTGTAGTGGTGTGGTATGATGTGCTGTAGTGGTGTGGTATGATGTGTTGTGATGTGATGTGATGTGATGTGATGTGATGTGATGTGATGTGATGTGATGTGATGTGTTGTGATGTGTTGTGATGTGTTGTGTTGTGTTGTGTTGTGATGTGTTGTGTTGTGATGTGATGTGATGTGGTCTGGTGTGCTGTAGTGGTGTGGTGTGGTGTGGTGTGGTATGGTATGGTGTGCTGTGATGTGGTCTGGTGTGCTGTAGTGGTGTGGTGTGGTGTGGTGTGGTGTGGTATGGTGTGCTGTGATGTGGTCTGGTGTGCTGTAGTGGTGTGGTGTGGTGTGGTATGGTATGGTATGGTGTGCTGTGATGTGATGTGGTCTGGTGTGCTGTAGTGGTGTGGTGTGGTATGGTGTGCTATGATGTGATGTGGTCTGGTGTGCTGTAGTGTTGTGGTATGGTGTACTGCTTTGTGGTATGGTGTGGAATGGACTAGAGTAGAGTAGAGTGGGGTGGGGTGGGGTAGGGTAGGGTAGAGTAGAGTAGAGTGAAGAGTTGTGTGGTGTATGAAAAATAAAACAATTTTTTTTAACCTTGTGCTAGAAAGAGGCAATTGAATGGGCTATGGAGTTGCTCACAGAGAAATGGAAGTTACCCAAGGATCGACTGTATGCGACATATTTTGGAGGTTATCAAGATCTACCACCAGATGATGAAGCAAAAACATTTTGGCTTCAAGTTGGGTGAGTACGTTAAAATCCTTACGAAGTATATTTTATTTTGATTAGATAACTACATGCATTTAGATAACTACATGCAACTACCATGCGTCAAAAAGGTTACATGTCGCACTGTTGCACTGGCATACATACCCAGTTATTATATTTCTATCTTGTGTAAAGTCTGAGAACTAACCTGCCTCCCATTGCTGCCTACGATGACTAAGCGAGGGTTCTCCCTTGAGTGAGTAAAATTATACTTGGTGTTAGAAATAAAGAGTTTGTTTTGGCGAGCTAGGTAGCAATGTTAATCATAACCTATTGCTGCCTAAAGGGGCCATACACAAAATACGTGACGCTTTTTGGGCCGATTTTTGACTCCCCCCTACCTCCCTGTGACAATCTGTGACGGTTGGAATTACCCCCCATCGAAAATTACATGACTCTGAACCAACGCCAACACCAACACACACACACACACACACACACACACACACACACACACACACACACACACACACACACACTCCCCCAGTGCATGCCGGATTGCCGGATCTAGATCTTTTTTAGACTGAGCCTTCAGGATCTAGTATCAGCAATCACTCCACTTTCACGGTAAATACTTCATACTAGCTCCAATATATCGTTGTTCGTGGTATAGAATGAGGATTTGCAACTCTACAATAAATTCTCATCAACATTATTAACATGGTCTTGTTTAATTTCAGCCTCTCCGTCACGTGACAGTGCTTTGTGATACCCCCTCCCGGCCCCCCTTGTGACATTATACCCCCCGAAGCGTCGCGTATTTTGTGTATGGCCCCAAAGTATTGTTGACGGTTTTCCCTTCGACAAGCGAAATCATCATTCGTCCAGCGTTAGATATAGCGTTAAATAATGAGACCATTTTTGGCCGGCGCAAGTAGCATTGGGTTAATCATGACTTGTCTAAAACATTGTTGAGAGGTTCTTCCTTTGACGAGTGAAATCGTCCTTCGTCTGGCGTTAGACAAAGTAAAATATTAATGAACAGACCATTTTTGACCGGCTCAGACAGGGTTAATTAAGGTGAGGTGATACGGGCATCATTTTTCTTCAACTTGCAACGCAACTTTGTTGTATTGCAAGTTGGAAAGCGTTGTTGCACGTATTACCACCTACATTGTCACGCAGACTCCATTTCCACTTGCTGCAACATGCTGATTCAACTTGCAACAAAATGACAAAATCACTGTTGCGTGACAATGTTTAAGGTGGGTGGTAATACGTGCAACAACGCTATTCAACTTGCAACGCAACGATGTTGCAGCAATTTGTTGGTCGTATTACTTCACCTTAAAGATTTTTTGTTTTGTTTTTTGAAATGGTTGTGCGTTTTTTCTTCAAGTTTGCCTCCAGAGCGTGTCTTGCCATTTGGAATGAAGGATAACTTTTGGGAGATGGGTGACGTTGGACCATGCGGACCTTGCACTGAGATTCATTTTGATCGTATTGGTGGTCGGGATGCTTCGGCCTTGGTCAACATGGATGAACCTGACGTACTAGAAATATGGAATCTTGTTTTCATTCAGTTTAACAGGTATTATTTTTCACTTAATGTCTGCTCTCGAGGGAAACAGTTTTGTTTTCCCAAGAGTCTCGTCCGTCTCGGGAAACATCGAGCCTCGAGGGAAAACATCGAGCCTCGAGGGAAAACAAAACTAAATATTTTCCGAGGGAGCAGACATTAAGTGCTTTGTTATATAGCTTGAGTTTTGCTGAATAATTTCGACGTTTATCAAGGGAAAGTACACAAAAGACAAACTGAAAACCTTATATCCTCTTTAAGATTATGCAAAAACATTGCCCACAATATTTTCAGCAGAGAACCACTTTAAACAAGTTTGAGCAAAACCTTCAGACATTGTTTTGAATGAAGCAAAACTGGAGAAAACGAGACAAACTACACGTGACCATCTACTTCCAGTTTTGATAATGTTGCCCGCTGCCATCGGTTACGCGGGAAAATCACGATTTTCGGCCACCACTCGAGGAACAGAAGGAAAAATACTTCACATATTAAAGACTATTGTATATATTTTTATAAGATAGGTTGCGTCTTACCTGCGCTGTGATTGGCCAATTACATTGTTCACCAGGGTGAACTGAGTATCCACCACATTCATAAAAGAAATAGAAAATGGATGCTTTGTGTTTATATAAGCCGATGCAAACACTCGATTGAGTTTGGGAGAATTCGAAAGTACTTCACCTACGGCTACGGCTCCGGTTCACATAAACTTTCAAAATCTCCCAACTGACTCTCGTGTTTTCATCAGGTTATATAAACACGGGCAGCCATTTTTTACTTAAATATCAGTGTGTTTTTTACTTAGTAGTTTATTTGTCTATCTAGGGAGCCTGATGGATCGTTGAAGTCTCTGCCCAGTAAACACGTTGACACGGGAATGGGACTGGAGAGAGTCGTGTCTGTTATTCAGAACAAGACATCGAACTACGATACTGATCTGTTTGTTCCAATATTTGAGGCCATCAGAGAGGTAACAGAGCTATATCATTAGTTTAGAATTCAGAAGTGGCCCGTATACCTGTACGTTATTTATTACTCTGTAAGAGAAAATATATTTTGAGTCTCTTGAGGTATAGGAATGTGAAAAGATTTTAGTACTGTACTAGACATCGATTATATTCGTCTCTTCAAGTGGAGTATCTGCATGTTTTAAAGGTTAAAAGCGAGAGTGGGTTGTATAGCAGTGTGAGGGGGAGGTATGGAGAGATGGAGCTATCGCTCAAAAATTGCT
>OZ035999.1:4488126-4603126 GCA_964035015.1 Corallium rubrum | reverse complement strand
AGGGGTGGGTGGTGGACAAGAACCCATAGCCGCTTTAATCAATTATCAATTGGTCAATAGGTTGGTTGCCACAGTGGCACTTTTTCTCCATTATTAGCGTGGGTTAGCTCTTGTGCTTTCCAAGCCATTGCAGCTATTTTCTAGCTTATTTTGATTCACGCTGGTGATTAGCGTGGGTCATTTTAGATACAACTTCCCGTCAAAAACGTCGCGTACTTTTGATTCCGCACGAACGAACAACTTAACTTACAGGTTGGAATACAAAGCTGTTTGAAAGCCTGCTGCGCCGTGCAGCTAACTCGCCAGAGCATTGCATTTGCAAAAAAGAACATTACGGTAAGTAGCTAACGTGATCTGTAAATGACTGTGTTACGGTAAATATTTTATTCTCCTTTAGGAAGTCGAGTTTGCTGTAATGGATGTTCAAGTACACGGTGGATACATTCTTCATGTTGGTGCTCTGGAGGGAAAACTGAAAGTTGGGGACAAAGTGAAATGCTTCATTGACGAGGTAAGATAGATAATCATTGTTGTTATATAGCTAGAGTTTCGCTGGATACAACGATGACTGTCATTGGTTGGTTTGTGGTCACATGACCTTAGCTAAATTTCAATGTCTACCGAGCGGGCAATAATTGAGAACTTATTGCCTGCTCGGTCAATAAGTTTTCAATTGTTGCCCGCTAGAACTTTGAACTCTTCACGACATCCTATAAACAAAAGCTTGTTTGGTACGAAAAAAAGAATATTTATAGGTCTTCAAAGTATGTGTGAAGATTAACTGGAGAAATGTATTGCTGTTCTTTTGTTCTGAGACTCACATTTGTTGTTTGGTTGAAGTGAGCCAGGCGAAATGTTTTGGTAAGTCTTAGCATTTGTCTTCTGTGTACTTTCTCTTGATAAACGTTGAAATTATTCAGCGAAACTCAAGCTATATAACAAAACACTTAATGTCTGATCCCTCGGCAAACAGTTAGTTTTGTTTTCCCTCGAGTCTCGATGTTTCCCTCGACTTCGTCTCGGGAAATATCAAGATCTCGGGAAAACAAAACTAACTGTTTACCTCGGGAGCAGACATAAAGTGTATATTATATACTGATTGGGTGAACACCGCTGTCCAATGTTTTGCGCCTGCGCGAGCTCGTGAACAAAAAAGAGCGAGAAACTATCGTTATTCTGTAATTCGGAGAGACTGCCACTCGTTTTTTGCTAATTTTAAGAAAATTACTGAAATTCTGAAGTTCGCTTTTGCTGTACAGCTGCATTATTAGTATCTTTAATCTCGACTCGCGGGACTTTACCCGCCCCCTACGAACGGCTGGACGCGTGAGCGGCTTGTTATGTCTGTGACGTAATGCATAATTTACACACGGCAGAGATGTTTTTGTCATTCACCCAACCAACACTATAAACAGAGTCAGTGAACGATAAATCGCAGATGTTTGAAATGGCAGAAATACAGCAAAGACACGACCTATAATTCAGTGAGCTTCGTGAACTGAAGCAAGGTGCAATATTTTCTTATGGACATCTTTAATCAACAATTAGGCCCGCCATTTCACGAAGACACAAACTATATTAACGTAAATAAACAATCTCACATTCACCAGGTTCAATTCGCTTTTTAGCATCTTCGTCGTTCTAGAAATCGTCGCCGAACTCTGCCGTGATTCAAACTGACGTGAGAAACCGCATCTGATCATGAAGTTGTGATTGATTTCGAGTTAGGTTTTACGATATCAACAAACTATTGACGCTGACTGAAATATCAGTGACTTTCCTGACCTAGTACGCTAAATGGCAAACACATCTTGGCCACTAATGGTCACGTTGCAAATCTTTAAAAAAAAATCTTCAAAAGTTTCGAAAATTCGGTCGTACGCCTACCTTATTAGCTTTCCATTGACCGCCACTTTGGGCTGTCACGATAATTTATACAAATGTTCAATAATATATGCCTGCTGAAAATGTGCAGGCGCGTTTGTGATTGGTGGAAATTGACAATGACAAGCTCACGAGCCCAGCCGTAATTTCGGGGGCAGGTCGCAGCCCGAAATAAGGCTGGAAACCGAGCCTAGCTTTTGCTGTACAGCTGCATTATTAGAATCTTTAAATATCTGAGATGGCCCCTTCGTAAATGTTAGGGCTTCTTTAAACACAAATGAATAGTCAAGTCTTATATAGTATTCACTGGTTGTTGTTGCTACAGCCATTTCCAACACTTCTTACAATGTTTATTCTCGCAAACTCACGCATGCGCAGGGGTGTTGATTGGGTGAGGCTAGTCTGCATCAGTGAACTCAATTTTCATAACTGAAACACTAACTGCAGGGCAGAAAGTGAAGTCAGCTATCTTACTCCGCTTTTAGTTCCCCCAACTGCACGGTCAAAAGATATACACAAGCGTAGGGAACTGAATCCGCCGTGATATACAAAAATTCTGACTTCACTTTTGAAACGTGATAATCACTGAAGTTAGAGTTCCATGCAGATATGGAGAATGGAGTTCACTGATCTGTACCCAGTTAGGGGCTGTTTATATGGGGCCGAGTTACTCGGTTTGTTGGGATAAACTTTACGTTCCGTTTATATGAAAGTGAGTTACCTGGCGGGTTGTAATATTCGAGATGATTAGCATCAAGAAAAGTGACATAAACAACGAATATAGAAAATTCATCCCGCTATGCCGAGTTACCCGGGGAAAAGTGCTTATATGGGGAAATATTTATCCCGCCTTGCCAAGATCCCGGCTACCAGTACCGTCTGAGTTACTCGTCTGTCTCATATAAACACTGCGGTGGGAAAAACAGTGTTCTACCAACCGGGAACCCGCCAGGTGCCGAGTAACTCAGCTGGCCGGGTAACTCACCTCCATCATAGTCAATCGAGATATGGTCTGGAAACTCAGCTAAAGTCTTTGGTCTATCTTTTTGTTCGCCTTCATGCATTCTTGTGCACGGGGCACGGTCACTGAACACATTGTATTTTAGTATAATGAACGAATTGTCCAATAGCAACGTTTCAGTTCAACCACTCAACCGTGCTATAAATATTAATAAACCTAAAACAAAGGATGTGTACGGTGTAAGGTACGGTTCAACATAAAATCACAGCTCATTATAGGCGCTTTGAAGTTTGCCGAGTTTCCAGACCATATCTCGATTGACTATGCCTCCATATATTCAGGCCCTTAGTGTAGTGACGTTACGACTCAATGGTGCATGTTACTTGTTTTTTTGTTGTTTTTGTCGCAGCCCCGACGACGATTCTGTATGAACAACCACACGGCAACCCATGTTTTAAATTTCGCGTTAAGAAAAGTGTTAGGCGAAGCCGACCAAAGAGGATCACTGGTAGCTCCTGATCGCTTGCGATTTGACTTTACAGCAAAGGTGAGAGAAGTAAATTGGTGTTGTGACTGACGCTCTCTGTACAAGAGTTTGGTTAGCTTTTGGAAGGCTGCGAGTTTGAGGCCTTGTCCACACGTATCCATTTTCGTTTCGTTTGAAAACGCAACTTTTTTATCCGTTTTCAAAAAAATCCGCGTCCACACGTGAACAGGAAAACGGCGTTTTCAAAAAGTTCCACTTTGGCGACCGTCTTCGAAAAGTTCCGTTTTTGATAACCGCTTCATCGTTTACGTGTGGCGGAAGGTCAATCCGTAACAAAAAAGTTGCGTTTTCAAAAAAAATCCGGATACGCATGTGAATGGGGTCCGAGGCCTGTCTAGAGCTCAGCGTTTTTTGGGTAGCAAAAACTTACGTAAAAGCTTGTAGAGCAAGAACCAAAGTTTACAAGCTCTAAGCTGAAAAACAATACAATCAATTTGTGTTGTCTACTGTATAGTTCAAGTCTTAAAAAACCCTTCCTCATCTTAGAACTTGCAGACTGAAGTCTGGATATCTCATCCCTAAAAATTGTCTTAACCCCTTCGTGGGTAACACGGTTAGGGGGAACACGGTTGGCGTGTGCTGTTAGGGCGCTGCCTCTCACCAATAGTTAAGCCCGAGTGGACGGGGTTAGTACTTGGATGGGTGACCGTCTGGGAATAACCCTGTTCTCGAGCTTGAGACACATGTGAGTAGAGTTTAGTTGGTCTCTCCTGTCCTTCGAGGGTTTTTCGCCGGGCTCTACGGTTTTCCTCCCTCCTCAAAACCAACACCTAGGTCTTAGCTGTAATTCGTGGTCCGATATGTGTCGTATGGCGGCTGCCTGGAGCGCCTTTAAAATGCCTTCGACTCGGCCATGTTAAAATTTCAATGTGTAAATTGCTCTTGAAAAGCCCCTTGTGGGAAGAAGTAATTAATGTATGCATGTATGTATGTATGAGATATTTTTGACATAACTTATATAATCTTACTTTCTCTAATGCCAGATTATTTCTTCCAAAAACGGACTTTTCGAATGGTTGAAAGAAAGGTGATTTGACAGTCGAAATCATGAGAAATTCCCCTTTTTCTGCGTTTAAAGTTTCGTAAAGCAAAGCTGAGCTTTATTCTAGTTAGTACATTGCTATATTGGTGGTCTAGAAGATAAATATTCACGAAAAGTGGCTTTGGAAAACGTGCTATATTTTCTAACGTTATTATTTGTGTTTTCTAGGGAGCTATGAGTGGTAAACAAATCAAGGAGTGCGAAAGTCATTGTAAAGAAATTGTGGATAAAAAAGACAATGTGTTTGCGACCGAATCTAGTCTTGCAACCGCAAAAGACATTCAAGGCTTGCGAGCAATCTTTGACGAGGTATGATAACTTATTATGGAGGCAGGGGGTCTTCTGTAAATCGTAATATTATACATCTACTGTAAATTGTTCAATAAGACTAGAGCTAGATATGTGCTGCGTGACCAGTCAATTTATCATAGAATTACAGTGTGCTCATTTCTTTAATTTTGACAGCGACCATATTGGCATCCCAGGTCCAGTGTACTTCGCGGGTTTATGAGTAGTTCCAAACCAGTGAGCTCTCTCTCTAACTGGAGTGATGTCTGCTGCATGTCATTGACCGGGAAAATATTGAAGCCAAACATGGCGGACATGTAGGCCTGAAGTACGTATAGTTCCAGTCTCCTACGTGGTCTTTTGACTCGATCAGACTTGACTAGACCGCGTAGAAGACTGGAACTATACGTACATCAGGCCTACATGCCCGCACACTGTCCACCACAAAGATATCACTCCAGTTATATAGAGCTCACTGTTCCGAACTTCATAACTGACCTCACACAGCCAAACTTAGGGGGCGATTACATGGACCGGGCTGGCCCGGTTAACCGGGCTAGCCCGCTTTAGATATAAAACGCATGTTGTTTTAACATTTCGATTACATGGGAAGCGGGCTAGCCCGGTTTGCCGGGATCCCAGTTGTCGCAACCGGGCTAGCCCGCTTTATATATAAAACGCATGTTGTTTTAACATTTCGATTACATGGCAAGCGGGCTAGCCCGGTTAACCGGGATGAAAATGTCCATGTAATCGTTTTCATCCCGGCAAACCAGGCTGAAAAACTGGTGAACTCGCTTCGATACGCGTTCGTTTGCTTGACTGTGTGAATAAATAGTGCTGAAAGGAACTGAAATAGAACATCAACGTTGTTTGTGTGTTTCGTGATCATAGCAAAGATTTAATCAAATAGTCTTCGTGAAGACGCTTTCCTGGGTTAGCTAAGACTTTAACAATCTTTTTATTAACGATGGACTTACAAAATAAATACTAGACTATAATTAGTGTAAAACTGAAGTAAAACTAACGTAACTTTGCCCTGATTTACTTGATAATTGTGAATTTCGGCCTGAAATCATCCCGGCTTACCGGGCTAGCCCGCTCCGTGTAATCGTTTCGTAAACTCATCCCGGTTAACTGGGCCAGCCCAGTCCATGTAATCGCTGCCTTAGTCAGGGTGGAAGGAAAACCCCAATAGTTCACCGGAGGGGTTGGAAATGCCACAGAACTATTGTCAGATGCCAATTTACTGATACCACTAGAAAGAAAATACAAGCAAATACAGTCTGAAATTCTGAACTATACACTTTTAACTTTTACGACAAATTGAAAACAACATTAAAATAAACTTTTCTAGTAAGGGAAATCAACATGGCAAATAGGTTTTTTGAAAATATTTTCAAGTTTGTTACCACAAGTTCGTTGTTCTAAAGACTCTTTAGCAGCCTTTTTCTTTTTCGCGTTCTTCACTTTTCATTTTAACACAAAAGGAATGATCTCACAATGTAAAACAGCCATTTTTCATCTCCTCAGGTTTACCCCGACCCTGTCCGTGTTCTTTCCATTGGAGCTCCATTGAACGAACTTACCAACGATCCACAAGCTGGACACAAATATTCCGTTGAATTTTGCGGTGGAACGTGAGTTTTTTTACATTTTGTTATCCTCATCAAAATGTTATGTGCCTTCCAAGGCCCTGTTCACATGAAGCGGATTGAGTGTTCAAGTCAAATCTCCCGTGTTGTTTGCTCCATGTTGTGTTTACATGAAGAAGATTGAAATTTTTCGATCTGATCGAAACGAATGGCTGAAAGTGAGACTTGAGATTCAAGCAAGGATCGACTTGAATGTCTCCAATTTCATGTAATTGTTTACTAATTCATGTAAACACGGTTTGACTTGAAAATGACTTGATGTTGGTTTGTGTCGTGCTAAATGGAAGACATTGAGGGAAGTACAGAAAATAGTGTTCCAAAACCGAAAACAATTTCTCACACACAGCTGGGAGCTGCTGCAGCATCCGCCGCAAGCTTAACCTTTATTTAACCACAGATAGCTATCACAGCTTTACATCGCATTACTATTACCTATTACAGCTCAACTTGAAATAAACTAAATACAGGATGACTAATAGCAGTTCAGTCGTACTCTGCACATAACCCAACAATGAAGGCCCCGTTCACACTATACCGGAAAAGCTTTTGTACCGGCAGGAAAACAATATCGGATAGGCCTTCTGTTCACACACTAAACGCCTGCTCCGGCACAATTTCTGTGCCGGCACGCCGCTGCGCCGCTCCAATCTCGAAAGAGGTACATCTTGCATGTATCGGATAGCTTTTTGTGCCGTTCCAGCTCCAGTGTGAACGGAGTTCGCAATTGTTCCAGAAGTAAATTAATAGAATAGAGCGTGGAAATTGGTTGTATCGTTAGGTTTTCGTGCCGGCACAAAAGCTACCCGGTATAGTGTGAACGGGGCTTACTTTGGCATAATATCGTGCCGATCGAATCTGTTTACACTATACTGGATATTTCAGTTTGTGCCGGCACGAAAACCTATCCCGGTATAGTGTGAACGGAGCCCAAGACTTCAAACCACTGACATGCATTTACAAGGGGAAGGGTGGGTGGAATTAGAAGTCAAGCATGGCGAAGCAACAACAAAAAGTGCTGACATAACCCGCACCCCCTCCCCCATGTACACCTGATTACCCATCATGCCCCCAGCGGTGTGTGAGAAAACATTTTCTGCTTCTTTCGTTCCTGAGCCAGCAGAAAATAACTTCATGGAAACAGGGCCTAATATTATACACTTACTGTCTGCTCCCGAGGGAAACAGTTAGTTTTGTTTTCCCGAGAGTCTTGATATTTCCCGAGACGAAGTCGAGGGAAACATCGAGACTCGAGGGAAAACAAAACTAACTGTTTCCCGAGGGAGCAGACATTAAGTGTTTTGTTATATAGCTTGAGTTTCACTGAATAATTTCGACGTTTATCAAGGGAAAGTACACAAACAAAAAGACAAACTGAAAGACTTACCACAACATTTCGCCTGGCTCTGTAATTTCACATCAAACAAACGAATATGAGTCTCAGAACAAAAAAACTGCAATAGATTTCTCCAGTTAATCTTCACACATGCTTTGAAGACCTATATATATTCTTTTTATCTTACCAAACAAGCTTTTGTTTATAGGAAACCGTGAAGAGTTCAAAGTTCTAGCTGTCAACAATTGAAGACTTATTGACCGAGCAGGCAATAAGTTCTCAATTATTGCCTGCTCGGTAGACATTGAAATTTAGCTAGGGTCATGTGACCACAAACCAACCAATGACAGTCATCGTTGTATCCAGCGAAACTCTAGCTATATAACAATACGAGTTAACTTTGTTAATTTTGCATTTTTCTACTCTGGCTCACACCAGATGATTTTACTCGTAGCCACAAAATAGTTGAAATTCTGTATTTTTTTCTATTTAAGACATTTACAAAACACAGGTCATATGGAGGCATTTTCTCTCATCTCAGAAGAAGCCATATCTAAAGGGATTCGAAGAATTGTGGCAATTACAGGACCAGACGCTGAAAGGGTAATTCTTGCTGGTTAATTCGAATTTGTCATATCGTTCTACTTCACCTCTACTTCTTATCTTATCCTTCCACTCTACTAACCACTTTCCATTCTGCTTATATCCTTCCCACTCTACCACTACCCCTCTACATCTCACTCACCACTCCACTCCACTCACTGCACTCCACTCACTACAAGATTAGGGAACATCCCACCCTCCATTACCCAAGACACACCTGAATATTTTGTTAGTTAATACCAGATATGATGTTTTCATTCAGCAGTCAGAACATGACGTGTGCCACTTAAACAAGCATGCACCCCCTTTCGACGTATAAAATTGTTTGGATAAGTGTGCCAGCCACTCTGAAGTTCTTGTGCAGTTGGTTGAATGGGCTGAAAATTTTAACCAGCCTCAGAGCCTTGACAGTATTAAACAGATTGCAGTTTTCTGCATGAAGTTGCAGTGTTAATTTAAAGTGATTTGTTTTTATAAAATAACATGTATACTACGCGAGCCTGATTGGTCAATTGCCATGTTTGGATGAGAGTACTCTCCCCACTCTGCACCTGAACGTTCGCATCCCATTCCACACCAATCTCTGACCTTGCCCCTAATTCTCACCCATTCTGCTCCCCCACTTGCCTGTATAGCCCTACCCATGCTCTGTCCACGTGGTTTTAAAACTGATGTTGGTCTTTTTCTCGTCAGGCAATCCACCGTGCCCACCTGCTGAATGGACATGTGGAAAATCTGAAGAAAAAAATTACTGAGAGGTTCGCATCAAAGACACTGAGTCCCAAGGAAGCAATTCGCGAGATTACTGCGCTCAGCGATGTAAGTTTTGTTCATTTTAATATAAAATAGCACAACATTTTGTGATTTTTTTTTATTATTTATTTATTTATTTACTTACTTATTTATTTACTTATTTATTTATTTATTTACTAATTTATTTTTTAGGGGGGGGGGGGGAGGGAGGGTGGCGGGTGGCAATAACGATTATTTCAAATTATTTGTTTAACTAGGAAATTTCCAGTGCTATGATTCCGTATTGTGATAAGGACGAAATGCGGAAGGAACTGAAGGAAGTGAAGAAAATGGCTGATGATGCTGATCGCGCAAGAAAGGCCGCCATGACAGAAGTTGTAAGTATTTAGGCCATTTAGTATGTTTAGAACTATCATAGTTTTTATTGTATGTACTGTACCATGATGAAGACGATGATGACGAGGACAATGATGATTGTCATGGTGATGGTGGTGATGATTGATGGTGATGGTAGTGATGGTGGTGGTAGTGATGATTGATAGTGATGGTGGTGGTAGTGATTGATAGTGATGGTGGTGGTGATGATTGATAGTGATGGTGGTGGTAGTGATAGTGATGGTGGTGGTGGTATTGGTGATGGAGAGAGTAATGGTGGTAGTGGTGACGTGGAGGAGCAGATGAGATGATGGGGCATGGGATGCTTAGAGGATGGGAGGAGAGGATTGGAAATGAGATGGAAAAATGGAGTGTCGAAAGTGTAGAAGGATGAGAGGGGTGTGAATGGGATGATGAGGGGATAGGAGGAAGAGGGGATGGAAAGATGTGGTGGTGAGAGGGTGGGATGATGAGATAATGGGATCATGGGGGTTTGGGAGGAAGAAAGGATTGAAAGATGGAGTGACGAAGGAATGGGATGGTGAGAGGATGAAAGAATGGGATGAGGAGGAGATAGGAGAAGAGAGGATGGAAAGATGGAATGACAAGCGGGTGGGATAATGAGGGGATGGGAGGAAGAGAGGATAGAAAGATGGAGTGACAAGAGGGTGGGATGATGAGAGAATGTGATGATGAGGGGATGGGAGGAAGAGAGAATGGAAAGATAGGATGACAAGAGAGTAGGATGATGAGAGGGTGGGATGATGAGGGGATGGGAGGAACAGAGGATGGAAAGATGGAGTGACAAGAGGGTGGGATGATGAGGGGATGGACAGATGGAGTGTCGAGAGGGTGGGATGATGAGAGAATGGGATGATGAGGGGATGGGATGATGAAGGGATGGGATGATGAGGGGATGGGAGGAGAGGATGGAAAGATGTGGTGATGAGGGAATGGGATAATGAGAATGGGATGATGAAGGGATGGGAGGAAGAGAGGATGGAAAGATGTGGTGACGAGAGGGTGGGATACGGGAAATGGGATGATGAGGGGATAGGAGGAAGAAAGGATGGAAAGATGAAGTGATGAGAGAATGAGACGATGAGAGGAATTGATGATGATATATTAATATGACATGTTCAAACTTTTTTTTTTTGAAGGCACTACAAAAAACCAAAGCGCTCATTGAAAACAAGGATGAAAAAATCGTCATTGACATCCTCGATGCTGCTGCAAATGCCAAGGTAAATAGCAAGTTATTATTTTTTTGGCCACAAATATCTCCAAAACCTGGTTAGGAAGTAATGTTTACAACCAGAGATCAGTGTATGATCTGTTACTAAATATTTTTTGTAAACACAGCGCGAATATAAAGTCCAAACAGCGTTTTTAGAAAATACGATTTCTTTCCGCGCATTTGTGCGGTTGTTGGAGAAGCGGACTTTAAAAAAGATATTAGAAAATTTATCGTTTTGGTGCACGAGACTTATTCTTTTTTCGTGTTTACATGAACCCGGGTTGGCTGCTTTTTTCCCCAACCCGGGTCAGCTTTTCTCAACACAAATTATATTACCAACACTTTACACGAGCCCGGGTCAAGTCAACCCATGGTTAATAGAAAATATACATGGTTTGGAAGCTCACAAAAGTCATTGTTTTATGTTTTTGTTCAGGTTTATGGAAATTTTTGCACTTTCATGGTTACTGAACATATTGTGTTTTCTGTATAATGAAGCAATCATCCAATAGCAACGTTTGGCTTCAATCACTCAACCGTACTGTTTAAATATTAATAAACCTAAAACAAAGGATTTGGCACCTTCGTGTACCTTTCAGGATGAATCGTAGCTTGATTGTTAACCGCTTGAAGTTTGCCGGGTTTCCAAACCATGTATATTTTCTATTAACTATGGTCAACCCGTGTTTACATGAAGCAATTGACCAAAGTTCCACACCGTCGTACCTCCAACCCGGGTCGACCCGGGTGTTGAAAAGGGTCACCTGGCAAGACGGGCTGACCCAGCTATCGTGTGAACGCTAACAGGGGTTTATTCGTAGACGGGTTGACCCGGGTTGGCTCTCAACCTGGGCTCGTGTGAAGGCCCCCTTCGTGCGCCTAACTAACAAAATCTACAATTTCTAATAGTTAAGCTCATTAATAATTCATGAGGAAAACACAAACAAAACCAGTAGCGTGTCGCTGGTTTGGATATCCGGGGAAGAAATTACAAAAATTGAGCAAACTTTTACCTCGATTTGTTTGATATCCTATATCAAACACTCGGAAGAGTGTTTCATCAGGATATCCAAACATTTCGAAGTTTATTTCGAATCAATATTGTGGGACAGTGAACTCGGGTAGAGAATAATAATAAGGTGTTACTCCGAGTGAACGAACCATACCAGACAAGTAGAGAAAACTCTACTTGGCCCGGCTGGGATTCGAACCCGTGACCTTCGGTTTACTAATCCAATGCTCTACCAACTGAGCTACAGGTCAAGTTGGGAGCTGAAGGTCGAATGATAGTACTTAGGCTATAGATCGTTTTCCCTCATGTGATCGGTAGCCCCATTGGGGTGGTGAAACAATAAAAAATATTTGGAGAAGAATAGAGGTAAATTTTAATGGTACACCAGTATGGCCGCCATTTCATTGTTTTGGGCCGATCTGCCATAATATCGAACAAAAATTACAAAGTTCTGCTCACACCAATATGGCCGCTGTGACGTTAGATGAAAACGATCTATTTGATATTTCGAAAGACTAGTTCCTTCAATATCTAGACAAGAGTCTTCATACATGACGATTAAAAGCGGTTTTCCACTAGGCGAAAAATGTCGCGTGAAGCGTGACAATATGACATTCATTGCCATTGTGGTGGAACTAATTAGCCAAGACAAAAGAAAAATGTCGAGTCGGTCGATAAATGTCGCCTAGTGGGAAACCGCCTTAATATTATTACCTATAACCTCGAAGTTTATCCAAAAACCTTGACTTCGCCTCGGTTTTCAACAAACGTCTCGGTGTTTAGATATCCTAATGAAATACTCCTTCTCGTGTATGATATATTACTTGACTAGTGACGTTTATGTCAGTTGTCTCAACGTTTTGTTTATTTTTTTCTTTGTTAGATTTTAGACACTTGTCTTCAGCATATCAAGAAAACTTCCCCAGAGACGGCAGCCATGTTCTTCAGCGTTGACAAAGATCAGAAAAGGATTATCTGCATGTGCCAAGTTCCAAAGGTGATGAGTCTAAAGTGGAATGTTTTCGAATTATTCTGCGGTCGAGAGAAGTACCCGTACCCAAACCTATATTAGAACCTGAACTCGTAACCCGCACCGAAATCTGTGCCAGCTTTTCCATCTGTGCCTGCATTTTTACCTCTACCTGCTTTTCTACTTGTACCTGCATTTCCATCTGTGCCTGCATTTCCACCTGTACCTGCATTTCCACCTGTACCTGCATTTCCACCTGTACCTGCATTTCCACCTGTATCTGCATTTTTACTTGTATCTGCATTTCTATACTTGTATCTGCATTTCTACTTGTATCTGCATTTCCAACTGTACCTGCATTTCCACCTGTACCTGCATTTCTACTTGTATCTGCATTTTCACCTGTACCTGTGTATTTCTACTTATATCTGCATTTCCAACTGTACCTGCATTTCCACCTGTACCTGCATTTCTACTTGTATCTGCATTTCCAACTGTACCTGCATTTCCATCTGTACCTGAATTTCTACTTGTATCTGCATTTCCAACTGTACCTGCATTTCTACTTGTATCTGCATTTCCACCTGTACTTGCATTTCCACCTGTACCTGCATTTCTACTTGTATCTGCATTTCCACCTGTACCTGCATTTCTACTTGTATCTGCATTTCCACCTGTACCTGCATTTCTACTTGTATCTGCATTTCCACCTGTACCTGCATTTCTACTTGTATCTGTATTTCCACCTGTACCTGCATTTCCACCTGTACCTGCATTTCCACTTGTACCTGTATTTCTACTTGTATCTGCATTTCCACCTGTACCTGTATTTCTACTTGTATCTGCATTTCCACCTGTACCTGTATTTCTACTTGTATCTGCATTTCCACCTGTACTTGCATTTCTACCTGTACCTGTATTTCTACTTGTATCTGCATTTCCACCTGTACCTGCATTTCTACTTCTATCTGCATTTCTCAAACTCATTAATAATTCATAAGATGAAAACAAAGGAAATCAGTACCGAGGCGCTGAACTGGATACCCGGTCTTAATTAGCATATAATTTTGCTAACTTTCAACCTGATTTTTTCATAAAATACTGATTTGTTTGAGAAGCTAGATCAAACACTCGAAAGAGTGTTTCATCCCCTATCCAGTCACCTCGAAATTGGAAATAAAACTCGGCCTACGGCCTCGTTTTTCAACCACTTCTCGGTGACTGGATATCGGATGAAACACTCTTCCTGGTGTTTGATATATTACTTCCATCTATGCCTGCATTTCCACATGTACCTGCATGTTCACCTGGACCTGCATGTTCACCTGGACCTGCATTTCCACCTGTAACCTGCATTTCCACATGTACCTGCATTTCCACTTGTACTTGTATACCTGCACCCGCACCCGTACAGACACAATTAAAAGCCTAGAAAAACGGGCCTTGGGACGTATATAACAATTGTCTATCATAGACCTCTTATAAGTCTTTCATTTGCGTGTCTGCCATTCAAAAGAAGCTTTGCTTCATAACGAGGCCAGAAAGGCTAATTTCGATACAAATAAAAGAATATTTATTTTAGTGTCGGCCATTATGAAAGAGGTCTATAAAAATCATGAAAAATTTTACAATCATTTTTAGGAACTCATCAACCACGGGTTGAAAGCGAACGAATGGGTCGAAGCAGTGTCATCTACCCTTGGGGGTAAAGGCGGTGGGAAAGAAATGTCTGCTCAAGCCTCAGGACCGCATTACGAAGCTCTTGATCAAGCTCTACAACTGGCAAAGGAATTTGCTAAACTGAAAGTCCACAAATGAGCAAAGTGAGTTAAAATAAATCGATGTAGTTTTCTCTTGTCGAACTTGGTTATAAGAATCGAACTTTCCGAATGTAAAATTGAACTTGACTGCATGACATGTTAGCCAAGTTGAGAAGTGAAACATATGGTGTAAGTTTAAAATAACAACATAATACAGACTGCTGGCATATTACAGTTATTTGGGCTAGTTCTTTTTTGACATTTTTTCAAGTCGAAAAATGTCCTAAAACGCTCAAATGCATGGGCGTGTTAACCTTTACTTTTTAAGCGATTTTCACCGTGTTTTCAACTTTTGAAATAAGGTCGAAAGTGATAATATGGCTAAAGCCTTTTCGTAGCTTCTGTAGCAACGAGAAGGCTATATATTTGTCCTTACTATACATATTTGAGCCTTATTTCAAAAGTCAAAGAAAGCAAAGGGGTTTACCACTAAAAACCTCTTTACCTCCAGACTGATTTTGGCTATTTTTTTAAATTTTCGAATGCAGTGTAAAAATGATAATCTATCTAGATGAAGCATTTTTACAGCTTCTGTAGCAATGGGAAGGCTGTATTTGTACAAAATATTCATATTGGAGCCTTTTTTTAAAACATTTTCAGTGAGTGCTCCTGCCATTCTCTGTACAATAAAACAACAAAAATGCCAACGAATTTTTCATTTCTTAGACACTTTAACCTGGGAATGTTCCATATGATTTCTCCAGCAACATTTGATGAATTTTGGCTGGATGTATTTCTTGTATCTCCAAATTTTGTGTGGGTTCCTAAAACGTTTGATTATGGCTATGCTAGTGGGCAAAGGCACACCTGAATATTTTATGTCGGTTAATTGCTAGATATTCTGATTCAGCAATCAGGGCATGGTGTGTGTCCCTAATTAGCTTAAACAAACATCAACAAATTTCTGCACTTATGTCGAAATTTCATCTTAGTTGAGTGGAAAATTTTAGCCATGGAGCCTTGGTGGTTTTAAACACGGTGCAGTTTTCTCCATCAAATTGCAGCACTTGTAAATTTAAAGTGTCTGTTTGTAAATCCATGCTGAAATTTCAGTCTATCCTATTTGCTCAATATGCCCCCTGAAGCACTCAGTTCAAATTATTCAGCTTCTTACAGTCCTTGCCATCGTCAGTGCACTAGTGTGCTTGCGTGTGCAATTTACATTGTTCAGTCATCTGTAAGCCAAATACCAGTATCCGCACGTGCGCAGCGCGTACCTATCTTTTAAAAAGTCGAAGAAAATGTTAGCCTTTACTTTTTACCGATTTTGGTCATTTTTCGAACATTTGAAATACGGTCAAAAAATGTCAAATAAAGCCTCTTTAGACCTTCTGTCAGAACGAGATGGCTGTATTTGGGCTAAATATTCATATTTGAGTTTTTTTTAAAAAAAAGTCGAAAAAAATTCTAAAGGGGTTAGCCCTTACTTTTTGACCGATTTTGGCCAATTTTCGAACATTTGAAATAGGGTCAAAAACGATTAAATATAGCCTTTTTAGACCTGTGGGAAGGAGAAACCTGTATTTCGGCTAAATATTCATATTTGAATTTTTTAAAAGGTCGAAAAAAATATATAGGGGTTTGCCTGAACTTTTTGACAAATTCAAAAAAACAAATTAAAAAAACTATACTTAGCTCAAATACAGCCTTCTTCCCACAGAAGGTCAAAGGATTTATTTGACATTTTTGACCCTAATTCAAAATTTCGAAAAATGGCCAAAATCGGTCAAGGCTAAAATCACAAAAATTATGTGAAGGGGTTAGCACCCCTTCACATAATTTTTCTCCGATTTTTTTTTAAAAAGACAAAAAAAAAAATTATATTTGGCCCAAATACAGCCTTCTCCGTCCCACAGAAGGTCAAAAAGGCTTTATTTGACCTTTTTTAATCCTAAAGCAAAAGTTCGAAAATAGCCAAAATCGCTCAAAAAGTAAAGGCTAACCCCTTTACTTTTTTTTTCCAGATATGTTTAAAAAAATCAAAAAAATTATTTTTAGCCAAAATACAGCCTTCTCCTTTTCACAGAAGATCTAAAACAACTTTATTTAACCGTTTTTGACCCTAACTCAAAGGTTCAAAAGTGACCAAATTCGGTCAAAAAGTAAAGGCTAACCCCCTTACTTTTTTTTTTCCGGATTTTTTTAAAAAAATGAAAAAAAATATTCTTACCCAAAATACAGCCTTCTCCTTTTCACAGAAGGTCTAAAACGACTTTATTTAACCGTTTTTGACCCTAACTCAAAAGTGACCAAAATCGGTCAAAAAGTAAAGGCTAACCCCTTTACTTTTTTTTTTCCGAATTCTTTTCAAAAAATGAAAAAAAATATTCTTATCCAAAATACAGCCTTCTCCTTTTCACAGGTCTAAAACGACTTTATTTAACCGTTTTTGACCTTAACTCAAAAGTTTCAAAAGTGACCAAAATCGGTCAAAAAGTAAAGGCTAACCCCTTTACTTTTTTTTCCCTAATTTTTTTTCAAAAAATGGGTAAAAAAATTCTTACCCAAAATACAGCCTTCTCCTTTTCACAGGTCTAAAACGACTTTATATAACCGTTTTTGACCCTAACTCAAAAGTTTCAAAAGTGACCAAAATCGGTGAAAAAGTAAAGGCTAACCCCTTTACTTTTTTTTCCGGATTTTTCTCAAAAAATCAAAAAAAACTTTTTTACCCAAAATACAGCCTTCTCCTTTTCACAGAAGGTCTAAAACGACTTTATTTAACCGCTTTTGACCCTAACTCAATAGTTTCAAAAGTGACCAAAATCGGTCAAAAAGTAAAGGCTAACCCCTTTACTTTTTTTTTTCCGGATTTTTTTCAAAAAATGAAAAAAAATATTCTTACCCAAAATACAGCCTTCTCCTTTTCACAGAAGATCTAAAACGACTTTATTTAACCGTTTTTGACCCTAACTCAAAAGTTTCAAAAGTGACCAAAATCGGTCAAAAGTAAAGGCTAAGCCCTTTACTTTTTTTTTTCAAAAAATGGGGGGGGGGAATATTCTTACCCAAAATACAGCCTTCTCCCTTTCACAGAAGGTCTAAAACGACTTTATTTAACCGTTTTTGACCCTAACTCAAAAGTTTCAAAAGTGTCCAAAATCGCTCAAAAAGTAAAGGCTAACCCCTTCACTTTTTTTTTCCGGATTTTTTTCAAAAAATGAAAAAAAATTCTTACTCAAAATACAGCCTTCTCCTTTTCACAGGTCTAAAACGACTTTATTTAACCGTTTTTGACCCTAACTCAAAAGTTTCAAAACTGACCAAAATCGGTCAAAAAGTAAAGGCTAACCCCTTTACTTTTTTTTCCCTAATTTTTTTCAAAAAATGGGGGGGAAAATTCTTACCGAAAATACAGCCTTCTCCTTTTCACAGGTCTAAAACGACTTTATTTAACCGTTTTTGACCCTAACTCAAAAGTTTCAAAAGTGTCCAAAATCGGTCAAAAAGTAAAGGCTAACCCCTTTACTTTTTTTTTTCCGGATTTTTCTCAAAAAATCAAAAAAAAATTCTTACTCAAAATACAGCCTTCTCCTTTTCACAGAAGGTCTAAAACGACTTTATTTAACCGGTTTTGACCCTAACTCAAAAGTTTCAAAAGTGACCAAAATCGGTCAAAAAGTAAAGGCTAACTAACCCCTTTACTTTTTTTTTCCGGATTTTTTTCAAAAAATGAAAAAAAAAATTCTTACCCAAAATACAGCCTCTTTATTTAACCGTTTTTGACCCTAACTCAAAAGTTTCAAAAGTGTCCAAAATCGGTCAAAAAGTAAAGGCTAACCCCTTTACTTTTTTTTCCGGATTTTTTTCAAAAAATGAAAAAAAAATTCTTACTCAAAATACAGCCTTCTCCTTTTCACAGAAGGTCTAAAACGACTTTATTTAACCGGTTTTGACCCTAAGTCAAAAGTTTCAAAAGTGACAAAAATCGGTCAAAAAGTAAAGGCTAACCCCTTTACTTTTTTTTCCGGATTTTTTTCAAAAAAATGGGGGAAAATATTCTTACCCAAAATACAGCCTTCTCCTTTTCACAGGTCTAAAACGACTTTATTTAACCCACAGGTCTAAAACGACTTTATTTAACCGTTTTTGACCCTAACTCAAAAGTTTCAAAACTGATAAAAATCGGTCAAAAAGTAAAGGCTAACCCCTTTACTTTTTTTTTCAGGATTTTTTTCAAAAAATAAAAAAAAAGTTTTTTACCCAAAATACAGCCTTCTCCTTTTCACAGAAGATCTAAAACGGCTTTATGTAACCGTTTTTGACCCTAACTCAAAAGTTTCAAAAGTAACCAAAATCGGTCAAAATGTAAAGGCTAACCCCTTTACTTTTTTTTTCCGGATTTTTTTCAAAAAATGGGAAAAAAAATTCTTACCCAAAATACAGTCTTTATTTAACCGTTTTTGACCCTAACTCAAAAGTTTCAACAGTGTCCAAAATCGGTCAAAAAGTAAAGGCTAACCCCTTTACTTTTTTTTCCGGATTTTTTTCAAAAAATGAAAAAAAAATTCTTACTCAAAATACAGCCTTCTCCTTTTCACAGAAGGTCTAAAACGACTTTATTTAACCGGTTTTGACCCTAACTCAAAAGTTTCAAAAGTGACAAAAATCGGTCAAAAAGTAAAGGCTAACCGCTTTACTTTTTTTTTCCGGATTTTTTTCAAAAAAATGGGGGAAAATATTCTTACCCAAAATACAGCCTTCTCCTTTTCACAGGTCTAAAACGACTTTATTTAACCCACAGGTCTAAAACGACTTTATTTAACCGTTTTTGACCCTAACTCAAAAGTTTCAAAACTGACAAAAATCGGTCAAAAAGTAAAGGCTAACCCCTTTACTTTTTTTTTCAGGATTTTTTTCAAAAAATAAAAAAAAAGTTTTTTACCCAAAATACAGCCTTCTCCTTTTCACAGATCTAAAACGGCTTTATGTAACCGTTTTTGACCCTAACTCAAAAGTTTCAAAAGTAACCAAAATCGGTCAAAATGTAAAGGCTAACCCCTTTACTTTTTTTTTCAGGATTTTTTTCAAAAAATAAAAAAAAAGTTTTTTACCCAAAATACAGCCTTCTCCTTTTCACAGAAGATCTAAAACGGCTTTATGTAACCGTTTTTGACCCTAACTCAAAAGTTTCAAAAGTAACCAAAATCGGTCAAAATGTAAAGGCTAACCCCTTTACTTTTTTTTTCCGGATTTTTTTCAAAAAATGGAAAAAAAAATTCTTACCCAAAATACAGTCTTTATTTAACCGTTTTTGACCCTAACTCAAAAGTTTCAACAGTGTCAAAAATCGGTCAAAAAGTAAAGGCTAACCCCTTTACTTTTTTTTTCCGGATTTTTTTCAAAAAAATGGGGGAAAATATTCTTACCCAAAATACAGCCTTCTCCTTTTCACAGGTCTAAAACGACTTTATTTAACCCACAGGTCTAAAACGACTTTATTTAACCGTTTTTGACCCTAACTCAAAAGTTTCAAAACTGACAAAAATCGGTCAAAAAGTAAAGGCTAACCCCTTTACTTTTTTTTTTCAGGATTTTTTTCAAAAAATAAAAAAAAAGTTTTTTACCCAAAATACAGCCTTCTCCTTTTCACAGAAGATCTAAAACGGCTTTATGTAACCGTTTTTGACCCTAACTCAATAGTTTCAAAAGTGACCAAAATCGGTCAAAAAGTAAAGGCTAACCCCTTTACTTTTTTTTTTCCGAGTTCTTTTCAAAAAATGAAAAAAAATATTCTTATCCAAAATACAGCCTTCTCCTTTTCACAGGTCTAAAACGACTTTATTTAACCGTTTTTGACCCTAACTCAAAAGTTTCAAAAGTGACCAAAATCGGTCAAAAAGTAAAGGCTAACCCCTTTACTTCTTTTTTTTCCGGATTTTTTTCAAAAAATGAAAAAAATATTTTTACCCAAAATACAGCCTTCTCCTTTTCACAGAAGGTCTAAAACGACTTTATTTAACCGTTTTTGACCCTAACTCAAAAGTTTCAAAAGTGACCAAAATCGGTCAAAAGTAAAGGCTAAGCCCTTTACTTTTTTTTTTCAAAAAATGGGGGGGGGGAATATTCTTACCCAAAATACAGCCTTCTCCCTTTCACAGAAGGTCTAAAACGACTTTATTTAACCGTTTTTGACCCTAACTCAAAAGTTTCAAAAGTGTCCAAAATCGCTCAAAAAGTAAAGGCTAACCCCTTTACTTTTTTTTCCCTAATTTTTTTCAAAAAATGGGGAAAAAAATTCTTATCCAAAATACAGCCTTCTCCTTTTCACAGGTCTAAAACGACTTTATTTAACCGTTTTTGACCTTAACTCAAAAGTTTCAAAAGTGACCAAAATCGGTCAAAAAGTAAAGGCTAACCCCTTTACTTTTTTTTCCCTAATTTTTTTCAAAAAATGGGGAAAAAAATTCTTACCGAAAATACAGCCTTCTCCTTTTCACAGGTCTAAAACGACTTTATATAACCGTTTTTGACCCTAACTCAAAAGTTTCAAAAGTGACCAAAATCGGTGAAAAAGTAAAGGCTAACCCCTTTACTTTTTTTTCCGGATTTTTCTCAAAAAATCAAAAAAAACTTTTTTACCCAAAATACAGCCTTCTCCTTTTCACAGAAGGTCTAAAACGACTTTATTTAACCGCTTTTGACCCTAACTCAATAGTTTCAAAAGTGACCAAAATCGGTCAAAAAGTAAAGGCTAACCCCTTTACTTTTTTTTTTCCGAATTCTTTTCAAAAAATGAAAAAAAATATTCTTATCCAAAATACAGCCTTCTCCTTTTCACAGGTCTAAAACGACTTTATTTAACCGTTTTTGACCCTAACTCAAAAGTTTCAAAAGTGACCAAAATCGGTCAAAAAGTAAAGGCTAACCCCTTTACTTCTTTTTTTTCCGGATTTTTTTCAAAAAATGAAAAAAATATTTTTACCCAAAATACAGCCTTCTCCTTTTCACAGAAGGTCTAAAACGACTTTATTTAACCGTTTTTGACCCTAACTCAAAAGTTTCAAAAGTGACCAAAATCGGTCAAAAGTAAAGGCTAAGCCCTTTACTTTTTTTTTTCAAAAAATAAGGGGGGGGGAATATTCTTACCCAAAATACAGCCTTCTCCCTTTCACAGAAGGTCTAAAACGACTTTATTTAACCGTTTTTGACCCTAACTCAAAAGTTTCAAAAGTGTCCAAAATCGCTCAAAAAGTAAAGGCTAACCCCTTCACTTTTTTTTTCCGGATTTGTTTCAAAAAATGAAAAAAAAATTCTTACTCAAAATACAGCCTTCTCCTTTTCACAGGTCTAAAACGACTTTATTTAACCGTTTTTGACCCTAACTCAAAAGTTTCAAAACTGACCAAAATCGGTCAAAAAGTAAAGGCTAACCCCTTTACTTTTTTTCCCCTAATTTTTTTCAAAAAATGGGGAAAAAAATTCTTACCGAAAATACAGCCTTCTCCTTTTCACAGGTCTAAAACGACTTTATTTAACCGTTTTTGACCCTAACTCAAAAGTTCAAAATTGACCAAAATCGGTCAAAAAGTAAAGGCTAACCCCTTTACTCTTTTTTTTTCCGGATTTTTTTCAAAAAATGAAAAAAAAAATCTTACCCAAAATACAGCCTCTTTATTTAACCGTTTTTGACCCTAACTCAAAAGTTTCAAAACTGACCAAAATCGGTCAAAAAGTAAAGGCTAACCCCTTTACTTTTTTTTTTCCGGATTTTTCTCAAAAAATCCAAAAAAAATTCTTACTCAAAATACAGCCTTCTCCTTTTCACAGAAGGTCTAAAACGACTTTATTTAACCGGTTTTGACCCTAACTCAAAAGTTTCAAAAGTGACCAAAATCGGTCAAAAAGTAAAGGCTAACCCCTTTACTTTTTTTTTCCGGATTTTTTTCAAAAAATGAAAAAAAAAATTCTTACCCAAAATACAGCCTCTTTATTTAACCGTTTTTGACCCTAACTCAAAAGTTTCAAAAGTGTCCAAAATCGGTCAAAAAGTAAAGGCTAACCCCTTTACTTTTTTTTCCGGATTTTTTTCAAAAAATGAAAAAAAAATTCTTACTCAAATTACAGCCTTCTCCTTTTCACAGAAGGTCTAAAACGACTTTATTTAACCGGTTTTGACCCTAAGTCAAAAGTTTCAAAAGTGACAAAAATCGGTCAAAAAGTAAAGGCTAACCCCTTTACTTTTTTTTTCCGGATTTTTTTCAAAAAAATGGGGGAAAATATTCTTACCCAAAATACAGCCTTCTCCTTTTCACAGGTCTAAAACGACTTTATTTAACCCACAGGTCTAAAACGACTTTATTTAACCGTTTTTGACCCTAACTCAAAAGTTTCAAAACTGACAAAAATCGGTCAAAAAGTAAAGGCTAACCCCTTTACTTTTTTTTTCAGGATTTTTTTCAAAAAATAAAAAAAAAGTTTTTTACCCAAAATACAGCCTTCTCCTTTTCACAGAAGATCTAAAACGGCTTTATGTAACCGTTTTTGACCCTAACTCAAAAGTTTCAAAAGTAACCAAAATCGGTCAAAATGTAAAGGCTAACCCCTTTACTTTTTTTTTTCCGGATTTTTTTCAAAAAATGGAAAAAAAAATTCTTACCCAAAATACAGTCTTTATTTAACCGTTTTTGACCCTAACTCAAAAGTTTCAACAGTGTCCAAAATCGGTCAAAAAGTAAAGGCTAACCCCTTTACTTTTTTTTCCGGATTTTTTTCAAAAAATGAAAAAAAAATTCTTACTCAAATTACAGCCTCCTTTTCACAGAAGGTCTAAAACGACTTTATTTAACCGTTTTTGACCCTAACTCAAAAGTGACCAAAATCGGTCAAAAAGTAAAGGCTAACCCCTTTACTTCTTTTTTTTCCGGATTTTTTTCAAAAAAATGGGGGAAAATATTCTTACCCAAAATACAGCCTTCTCCTTTTCACAGGTCTAAAACGACTTTATTTAACCCACAGGTCTAAAACGACTTTATTTAACCGTTTTTGACCCTAACTCAAAAGTTTCAAAACTCACAAAAATCGGTCAAAATGTAAAGGCTAACCCCTTTACTCTTTTTTTTTCCGGATTTTTTTCAAAAAATGAAAAAAAAAATCTTACCCAAAATACAGCCTCTTTATTTAACCGTTTTTGACCCTAACTCAAAAGTTTCAAAAGTAACCAAAATCGGTCAAAATGTAAAGGCTAACCCCTTTACTTTTTTTTTCCGGATTTTTTTCAAAAAATGGAAAAAAAAATTCTTACCCAAAATACAGTCTTTATTTAACCGTTTTTGACCCTAACTCAAAAGTTTCAACAGTGTCCAAAATCGGTCAAAAAGTAAAGGCTAACCCCTTTACTTTTTTTTCCAGATTTTTTCCAAAAAATGAAAAAAAAATTCTTACTCAAATTACAGCCTTCTCCTTTTCACAGAAGGTCTAAAACGACTTTATTTAACCGGTTTTGACCCTAAGTCAAAAGTTTCAAAAGTGACTTTACTTTTTTTTTCCGGATTTTTTTCAAAAAAATGGGGGAAAATATTCTTACCCAAAATACAGCCTTCTCCTTTTCACAGGTCTAAAACGACTTTATTTAACCCACAGGTCTAAAACGACTTTATTTAACCGTTTTTGACCCTAACTCAAAAGTTTCAAAACTGACAAAAATCGGTCAAAAAGTAAAGGCTAACCCCTTTACTTTTTTTTTCAGGATTTTTTTCAAAAAATAAAAAAAAGTTTTTTACCCAAAATACAGCCTTCTCCTTTTCACAGAAGATCTAAAACGGATGGAAAAAAAAAATGGAAAAAAAAATTCTTACCCAAAATACAGTCTTTATTTAACCGTTTTTGACCCTAACTCAAAAGTTTCAACAGTGTCCAAAATCGGTCAAAAAGTAAAGGCTAACCCCTTTACTTTTTTTTCCGGATTTTTTTCAAAAAATAAAAAAAAATTCTTACTCAAATTACAGCCTTCTCCTTTTCACAGAAGGTCTAAAACGACTTTATTTAACCGGTTTTGACCCTAAGTCAAAAGTTTCAAAAGTGACAAAAATCGGTCAAAAAGTAAAGGCTAACCCCTTTACTTTTTTTTTCCGGATTTTTTTCAAAAAAATGGGGGAAAATATTCTTACCCAAAATACAGCCTTCTCCTTTTCACAGGTCTAAAACGACTTTATTTAACCCACAGGTCTAAAACGACTTTATTTAACCGTTTTTGACCCTAACTCAAAAGTTTCAAAACTGACAAAAATCGGTCAAAAAGTAAAGGCTAACCCCTTTACTTTTTTTTTCAGGATTTTTTTCAAAAAATAAAAAAAAAGTTTTTTACCCAAAATACAGCCTTCTCCTTTTCACAGAAGATCTAAAACGGCTTTATGTAACCGTTTTTGACCCTAACTCAAAAGTTTCAAAAGTAACCAAAATCGGTCAAAATGTAAAGGCTAACCCCTTTACTTTTTTTTCAGGATTTTTTTCAAAAAATAAAAAAAAAGTTTTTTACCCAAAATACAGCCTTCTCCTTTTCACAGAAGATCTAAAACGGCTTTATGTAACCGTTTTTGACCCTAACTCAAAAGTTTCAAAAGTAACCAAAATCGGTCAAAATGTAAAGGCTAACCCCTTTACTTTTTTTTTCCGGATTTTTTTCAAAAAATGGAAAAAAAAATTCTTACCCAAAATACAGTCTTTATTTAACCGTTTTTGACCCTAACTCAAAAGTTTCAACAGTGTCCAAAATCGGTCAAAAAGTAAAGGCTAACCCGTTTACTTTTTTTTCCGGATTTTTTTCAAAAAATGAAAAAAAAATTCTTACTCAAATTACAGCCTTCTCCTTTTCACAGAAGGTCTAAAACGACTTTATTTAACCGGTTTTGACCCTAAGTCAAAAGTTTCAAAAGTGACAAAAATCGGTCAAAAAGTAAAGGCTAACCCCTTTACTTTTTTTTTCCGGATTTTTTTCAAAAAAATGGGGGAAAATATTCTTACCCAAAATACAGCCTTCTCCTTTTCACAGGTCTAAAACGACTTTATTTAACCCACAGGTCTAAAACGACTTTATTTAACCGTTTTTGACCCTAACTCAAAAGTTTCAAAACTGACAAAAATCGGTCAAAAAGTAAAGGCTAACCCCTTTACTTTTTTTTTCAGGATTTTTTTCAAAAAATAAAAAAAAAGTTTTTTACCCAAAATACAGCCTTCTCCTTTTCACAGAAGATCTAAAACGGCTTTATGTAACCGTTTTTGACCCTAACTCAATAGTTTCAAAAGTGACCAAAATCGGTCAAAAAGTAAAGGCTAACCCCTTTACTTTTTTTTTTCCGGATGTTTTTCAAAAAATGAAAAAAAATATTCTTACCCAAAATACAGCCTTCTCCTTTTCACAGAAGATCTAAAACGACTTTATTTAACCGTTTTTGACCCTAACTCAAAAGTGACCAAAATCGGTCAAAAAGTAAAGGCTAACCCCTTTACTTTTTTTTTTCCGAGTTCTTTTCAAAAAATGAAAAAAAATATTCTTATCCAAAATACAGCCTTCTCCTTTTCACAGGTCTAAAACGACTTTATTTAACCGTTTTTGACCCTAACTCAAAAGTTTCAAAAGTGACCAAAATCGGTCAAAAAGTAAAGGCTAACCCCTTTACTTCTTTTTTTTCCGGATTTTTTTCAAAAAAATGGGGGAAAATATTCTTACCCAAAATACAGCCTTCTCCTTTTCACAGGTCTAAAACGACTTTATTTAACCCACAGGTCTAAAACGACTTTATTTAACCGTTTTTGACCCTAACTCAAAAGTTTCAAAACTGACAAAAATCGGTCAAAAAGTAAAGGCTAACCCCTTTACTTTTTTTTTCAGGATTTTTTTCAAAAAATAAAAAAAAAGTTTTTTACCCAAAATACAGCCTTCTCCTTTTCACAGAAGATCTAAAACGGCTTTATGTAACCGTTTTTGACCCTAACTCAAAAGTTTCAAAAGTAACCAAAATCGGTCAAAATGTAAAGGCTAACCCCTTTACTTTTTTTTTCAGGATTTTTTTCAAAAAATAAAAAAAAAGTTTTTTACCCAAAATACAGCCTTCTCCTTTTCACAGAAGATCTAAAACGGCTTTATGTAACCGTTTTTGACCCTAACTCAAAAGTTTCAAAAGTAACCAAAATCGGTCAAAATGTAAAGGCTAACCCCTTTACTTTTTTTTTCCGGATTTTTTTCAAAAAATGGAAAAAAAATTCTTACCCAAAATACAGTCTTTATTTAACCGTTTTTGACCCTAACTCAAAAGTTTCAACAGTGTCCAAAATCGGTCAAAAAGTAAAGGCTAACCCCTTTACTTTTTTTTTCCGGATTTTTTCAAAAAATGAAAAAAAAATTCTTACTCAAATTACAGCCTTCTCCTTTTCACAGAAGGTCTAAAACGACTTTATTTAACCGGTTTTGACCCTAAGTCAAAAGTTTCAAAAGTGACTTTACTTTTTTTTCCGGATTTTTTTCAAAAAAATGGGGGAAAATATTCTTACCCAAAATACAGCCTTCTCCTTTTCACAGGTCTAAAACGACTTTATTTAACCCACAGGTCTAAAACGACTTTATTTAACCGTTTTTGACCCTAACTCAAAAGTTTCAAAACTGACAAAAATCGGTCAAAAAGTAAAGGCTAACCCCTTTACTTTTTTTTTCAGGATTTTTTTCAAAAAATAAAAAAAAAGTTTTTTACCCAAAATACAGCCTTCTCCTTTTCACAGAAGATCTAAAACGGATGGAAAAAAAAAATGGAAAAAAAAATTCTTACCCAAAATACAGTCTTTATTTAACCGTTTTTGACCCTAACTCAAAAGTTTCAACAGTGTCCAAAATCGGTCAAAAAGTAAAGGCTAACCCCTTTACTTTTTTTTCCGGATTTTTTTCAAAAAATGAAAAAAAAATTCTTACTCAAATTACAGCCTTCTCCTTTTCACAGGTCTAAAACGACTTTATTTAACCGGTTTTGACCCTAAGTCAAAAGTTTCAAAAGTGACAAAAATCGGTCAAAAAGTAAAGGCTAACCCCTTTACTTTTTTTTTCCGGATTTTTTTCAAAAAAATGGGGGAAAATATTCTTACCCAAAATACAGCCTTCTCCTTTTCACAGGTCTAAAACGACTTTATTTAACCCACAGGTCTAAAACGACTTTATTTAACCGTTTTTGACCCTAACTCAAAAGTTTCAAAACTGACAAAAATCGGTCAAAAAGTAAAGGCTAACCCCTTTACTTTTTTTTTCAGGATTTTTTTCAAAAAATAAAAAAAAAGTTTTTTACCCAAAATACAGCCTTCTCCTTTTCACAGAAGATCTAAAACGGATGGAAAAAAAAAATGGAAAAAAAAATTCTTACCCAAAATACAGTCTTTATTTAACCGTTTTTGACCCTAACTCAAAAGTTTCAACAGTGTCCAAAATCGGTCAAAAAGTAAAGGCTAACCCCTTTACTTTTTTTTCCGGATTTTTTTCAAAAAATGAAAAAAAAATTCTTACTCAAATTACAGCCTTCTCCTTTTCACAGAAGGTCTAAAACGACTTTATTTAACCGGTTTTGACCCTAAGTCAAAAGTTTCAAAAGTGACAAAAATCGGTCAAAAAGTAAAGGCTAACCCCTTTACTTTTTTTTTCCGGATTTTTTTCAAAAAAATGGGGGAAAATATTCTTACCCAAAATACAGCCTTCTCCTTTTCACAGGTCTAAAACGACTTTATTTAACCCACAGGTCTAAAACGACTTTATTTAACCGTTTTTGACCCTAACTCAAAAGTTTCAAAACTGACAAAAATCGGTCAAAAAGTAAAGGCTAACCCCTTTACTTTTTTTTTCAGGATTTTTTTCAAAAAATAAAAAAAAAGTTTTTTACCCAAAATACAGCCTTCTCCTTTTCACAGAAGATCTAAAACGGCTTTATGTAACCGTTTTTGACCCTAACTCAAAAGTTTCAAAAGTAACCAAAATCGGTCAAAATGTAAAGGCTAACCCCTTTACTTTTTTTTTCAGGATTTTTTTCAAAAAATAAAAAAAAAGATTTTTACCCAAAATACAGCCTTCTCCTTTTCACAGAAGATCTAAAACGACTTTATTTAACCGTTTTTGACCCTAACTCAAAAGTGACCAAAATCGGTCAAAAAGTAAAGGCTAACCCCTTTACTTTTTTTTTTCCGAGTTCTTTTCAAAAAATGAAAAAAAATATTCTTATCCAAAATACAGCCTTCTCCTTTTCACAGGTCTAAAACGACTTTATTTAACCGTTTTTGACCCTAACTCAAAAGTTTCAAAAGTGACCAAAATCGGTCAAAAAGTAAAGGCTAACCCCTTTACTTCTTTTTTTTCCGGATTTTTTTCAAAAAAATGGGGGAAAATATTCTTACCCAAAATACAGCCTTCTCCTTTTCACAGGTCTAAAACGACTTTATTTAACCCACAGGTCTAAAACGACTTTATTTAACCGTTTTTGACCCTAACTCAAAAGTTTCAAAACTGACAAAAATCGGTCAAAAAGTAAAGGCTAACCCCTTTACTTTTTTTTTCAGGATTTTTTTCAAAAAATGAAAAAAAGTTTTTTACCCAAAATACAGCCTTCTCCTTTTCACAGAAGATCTAAAACGGCTTTATGTAACCGTTTTTGACCCTAACTCAAAAGTTTCAAAAGTAACCAAAATCGGTCAAAATGTAAAGGCTAACCCCTTTACTTTTTTTTTCAGGATTTTTTTCAAAAAATAAAAAAAAAGTTTTTTACCCAAAATACAGCCTTCTCCTTTTCACAGAAGATCTAAAACGGCTTTATGTAACCGTTTTTGACCCTAACTCAAAAGTTTCAAAAGTAACCAAAATCGGTCAAAATGTAAAGGCTAACCCCTTTACTTTTTTTTTCCGGATTTTTTTCAAAAAATGGAAAAAAAAATTCTTACCCAAAATACAGTCTTTATTTAACCGTTTTTGACCCTAACTCAAAAGTTTCAACAGTGTCCAAAATCGGTCAAAAAGTAAAGGCTAACCCCTTTACTTTTTTTTCCGGATTTTTTTCAAAAAATGAAAAAAAAATTCTTACTCAAATTACAGCCTTCTCCTTTTCACAGAAGGTCTAAAACGACTTTATTTAACCGGTTTTGACCCTAAGTCAAAAGTTTCAAAAGTGACTTTACTTTTTTTTTCCGGATTTTTTTCAAAAAAATGGGGGAAAATATTCTTACCCAAAATACAGCCTTCTCCTTTTCACAGGTCTAAAACGACTTTATTTAACCCACAGGTCTAAAACGACTTTATTTAACCGTTTTTGACCCTAACTCAAAAGTTTCAAAACTGACAAAAATCGGTCAAAAAGTAAAGGCTAACCCCTTTACTTTTTTTTTCAGGATTTTTTTCAAAAAATAAAAAAAAAGTTTTTTACCCAAAATACAGCCTTCTCCTTTTCACAGAAGATCTAAAACGGATGGAAAAAAAAAATGGAAAAAAAAATTCTTACCCAAAATACAGTCTTTATTTAACCGTTTTTGACCCTAACTCAAAAGTTTCAACAGTGTCCAAAATCGGTCAAAAAGTAAAGGCTAACCCCTTTACTTTTTTTTTCCGGATTTTTTTCAAAAAATTAAAAAAAAATTCTTACTCAAATTACAGCCTTCTCCTTTTCACAGAAGGTCTAAAACGACTTTATTTAACCGGTTTTGACCCTAAGTCAAAAGTTTCAAAAGTGACAAAAATCGGTCAAAAAGTAAAGGCTAACCCCTTTACTTTTTTTTTCCGGATTTTTTTCAAAAAAATGGGGGAAAATATTCTTACCCAAAATACAGCCTTCTCCTTTTCACAGGTCTAAAACGACTTTATTTAACCCACAGGTCTAAAACGACTTTATTTAACCGTTTTTGACCCTAACTCAAAAGTTTCAAAACTGACAAAAATCGGTCAAAAAGTAAAGGCTAACCCCTTTACTTTTTTTTTCAGGATTTTTTTCAAAAAATAAAAAAAAGTTTTTTACCCAAAATACAGCCTTCTCCTTTTCACAGAAGATCTAAAACGGCTTTATGTAACCGTTTTTGACCCTAACTCAAAAGTTTCAAAAGTAACCAAAATCGGTCAAAATGTAAAGGCTAACCCCTTTACTTTTTTTTTTCAGGATTTTTTTCAAAAAATAAAAAAAAAGTTTTTTACCCAAAATACAGCCTTCTCCTTTTCACAGAAGATCTAAAACGGCTTTATGTAACCGTTTTTGACCCTAACTCAAAAGTTTCAAAAGTAACCAAAATCGGTCAAAATGTAAAGGCTAACCCCTTTACTTTTTTTTTCCGGATTTTTTTCAAAAAATGGAAAAAAAAATTCTTACCCAAAATACAGTCTTTATTTAACCGTTTTTGACCCTAACTCAAAAGTTTCAACAGTGTCAAAAATCGGTCAAAAAGTAAAGGCTAACCCCTTTACTTTTTTTTTCCGGATTTTTTTCAAAAAATGAAAAAAAAATTCTTACTCAAATTACAGCCTTCTCCTTTTCACAGAAGGTCTAAAACGACTTTATTTAACCGGTTTTGACCCTAAGTCAAAAGTTTCAAAAGTGACAAAAATCGGTCAAAAAGTAAAGGCTAACCCCTTTACTTTTTTTTTCCGGATTTTTTTCAAAAAAATGGGGGAAAATATTCTTACCCAAAATACAGCCTTCTCCTTTTCACAGGTCTAAAACGACTTTATTTAACCCACAGGTCTAAAACGACTTTATTTAACCGTTTTTGACCCTAACTCAAAAGTTTCAACAGTGTCAAAAATCGGTCAAAAAGTAAAGGCTAACCCCTTTACTTTTTTTTTCCGGATTTTTTTCAAAAAATGAAAAAAAAATTCTTACTCAAATTACAGCCTTCTCCTTTTCACAGAAGGTCTAAAACGACTTTATTTAACCGGTTTTGACCCTAAGTCAAAAGTTTCAAAAGTGACAAAAATCGGTCAAAAAGTAAAGGCTAACCCCTTTACTTTTTTTTTCCGGATTTTTTCAAAAAATGGGGGAAAATATTCTTACCCAAAATACAGCCTTCTCCTTTTCACAGGTCTAAAACGACTTTATTTAACCCACAGGTCTAAAACGACTTTATTTAACCGTTTTTGACCCTAACTCAAAAGTTTCAAAACTGACAAAAATCGGTCAAAAAGTAAAGGCTAACCCCTTTACTTTTTTTTTCAGGATTTTTTTCAAAAAATAAAAAAAAAGTTTTTTACCCAAAATACAGCCTTCTCCTTTTCACAGAAGATCTAAAACGGCTTTATGTAACCGTTTTTGACCCTAACTCAATAGTTTCAAAAGTGACCAAAATCGGTCAAAAAGTAAAGGCTAACCCCTTTACTTTTTTTTTCCGGATGTTTTTCAAAAAATGAAAAAAAATATTCTTACCCAAAATACAGCCTTCTCCTTTTCACAGAAGATCTAAAACGACTTTATTTAACCGTTTTTGACCCTAACTCAAAAGTGACCAAAATCGGTCAAAAAGTAAAGGCTAACCCCTTTACTTTTTTTTTCCGAGTTCTTTTCAAAAAATGAAAAAAAATATTCTTATCCAAAATACAGCCTTCTCCTTTTCACAGGTCTAAAACGACTTTATTTAACCGTTTTTGACCCTAACTCAAAAGTTTCAAAAGTGACCAAAATCGGTCAAAAAGTAAAGGCTAACCCCTTTACTTCTTTTTTTTCCGGATTTTTTTCAAAAATCAAAAAAAATGTTTTTACCCAAAATACAGCCTTCTCCTTTTCACAGAAGGTCTAAAACGACTTTATTTAACCGTTTTTGACCCTAACTCAAAAGTTTCAAAAGTGACCAAAATCGGTCAAAAGTAAAGGCTAAGCCCTTTACTTTTTTTTTCAAAAAATGGGGGGGGGAATATTCTTACCCAAAATACAGCCTTCTCCCTTTCACAGAAGGTCTAAAACGACTTTATTTAACCGTTTTTGACCCTAACTCAAAAGTTTCAAAAGTGTCCAAAATCGCTCAAAAAGTAAAGGCTAACCCCTTTACTTTTTTTTTCCTAATTTTTTTCAAAAAATGGGGAAAAAAATTCTTATCCAAAATACAGCCTTCTCCTTTTCACAGGTCTAAAACGACTTTATATAACCGTTTTTGACCCTAACTCAAAAGTTTCAAAAGTGACCAAAATCGGTGAAAAAGTAAAGGCTAACCCCTTTACTTTTTTTTCCGGATTTTTCTCAAAAAATCAAAAAAAACTTTTTTACCCAAAATACAGCCTTCTCCCTTTCACAGAAGGTCTAAAACGACTTTATTTAACCGTTTTTGACCCTAACTCAAAAGTTTCAAAAGTGTCCAAAATCGGTCAAAAAGTAAAGGCTAACCCCTTTACTTTTTTTTTTCCGAATTCTTTTCAAAAAATGAAAAAAAATATTCTTACCCAAAATACAGCCTTCTCCTTTTCACAGAAGGTCTAAAACGACTTTATTTAACCGTTTTTGACCCTAACTCAAAAGTTTCAAAAGTGACCAAAATCGGTCAAAAAGTAAAGGCTAACCCCTTTACTTCTTTTTTTTCCGGATTTTTTTCAAAAAATGAAAAAAATATTTTTACCCAAAATACAGCCTTCTCCTTTTCACAGAAGGTCTAAAACGACTTTATTTAACCGTTTTTGACCCTAACTCAAAAGTTTCAAAAGTGACCAAAATCGGTCAAAAGTAAAGGCTAAGCCCTTTACTTTTTTTTTCAAAAAATAAGGGGGGGGAATATTCTTACCCAAAATACAGCCTTCTCCCTTTCACAGAAGGTCTAAAACGACTTTATTTAACCGTTTTTGACCCTAACTCAAAAGTTTCAAAAGTGTCCAAAATCGCTCAAAAAGTAAAGGCTAACCCCTTTACTTTTTTTTTCCGGATTTTTTTCAAAAAATGAAAAAAAAAATTCTTACCCAAAATACAGCCTCTTTATTTAACCGTTTTTGACCCTAACTCAAAAGTTTCAAAAGTGTCCAAAATCGGTCAAAAAGTAAAGGCTAACCCCTTTACTTTTTTTTCCGGATTTTTTTCAAAAAATGAAAAAAAAATTCTTACTCAAATTACAGCCTTCTCCTTTTCACAGAAGGTCTAAAACGACTTTATTTAACCGGTTTTGACCCTAAGTCAAAAGTTTCAAAAGTGACAAAAATCGGTCAAAAAGTAAAGGCTAACCCCTTTACTTTTTTTTTCCGGATTTTTTCAAAAAAATGGGGGAAAATATTCTTACCCAAAATACAGCCTTCTCCTTTTCACAGGTCTAAAACGACTTTATTTAACCCACAGGTCTAAAACGACTTTATTTAACCGTTTTTGACCCTAACTCAAAAGTTTCAAAACTGACAAAAATCGGTCAAAAAGTAAAGGCTAACCCCTTTACTTTTTTTCCCCTAATTTTTTTCAAAAAATGGGGAAAAAATTCTTACCGAAAATACAGCCTTCTCCTTTTCACACGTCTAAAACGACTTTATTTAACCGTTTTTGACCCTAACTCAAAAGTTCAAAATTGACCAAAATCGGTCAAAAAGTAAAGGCTAACCCCTTTACTTTTTTTTTCCGGATTTTTCTCAAAAAATCCAAAAAAAATTCTTACTCAAAATACAGCCTTCTCCTTTTCACAGAAGGTCTAAAACGACTTTATTTAACCGGTTTTGACCCTAACTCAAAAGTTTCAAAAGTGACCAAAATCGGTCAAAAAGTAAAGGCTAACCCCTTTACTTTTTTTTTCCGGATTTTTTTCAAAAAATAAAAAAAAAATTCTTACCCAAAATACAGCCTCTTTATTTAACCGTTTTTGACCCTAACTCAAAAGTTTCAAAAGTGTCCAAAATCGGTCAAAAAGTAAAGGCTAACCCCTTTACTTTTTTTTCCGGATTTTTTTCAAAAAATGAAAAAAAAATTCTTACTCAAATTACAGCCTTCTCCTTTTCACAGAAGGTCTAAAACGACTTTATTTAACCGGTTTTGACCCTAAGTCAAAAGTTTCAAATGTGACCAAAATCGGTCAAAAAGTAAAGGCTAACCCCTTTACTTTTTTTTTCCGGATTTTTTTTAAAAAAAAAATAAAGTATTCTTACCCAAAATACAGCCTTCTCCTTTTCACAGGTCTAAAACGACTTTATTTAACCCACAGGTCTAAAACGACTTTATTTAACCGTTTTTGACCCTAACTCAAAAGTTTCAAAACTGACAAAAATCGGTCAAAAAGTAAAGGCTAACCCCTTTACTTTTTTTTTCAGGATTTTTTTTCAAAAAATAAAAAAAAAGTTTTTTACCCAAAATACAGCCTTCTCCTTTTCACAGAAGATCTAAAACGGCTTTATGTAACCGTTTTTGACCCTAACTCAATAGTTTCAAAAGTGACCAAAATCGGTCAAAAAGTAAAGGCTAACCCCTTTACTTTTTTTTTCCGGATGTTTTTCAAAAAATGAAAAAAAATATTCTTACCCAAAATACAGCCTTCTCCTTTTCACAGAAGATCTAAAACGACTTTATTTAACCGTTTTTGACCCTAACTCAAAAGTGACCAAAATCGGTCAAAAAGTAAAGGCTAACCCCTTTACTTTTTTTTTTCCGAGTTCTTTTCAAAAAATGAAAAAAAATATTCTTACTCAAAATACAGCCTTCTCCTTTTCACAGAAGGTCTAAAACGACTTTATTTAACCGGTTTTGACCCTAACTCAAAAGTTTCAAAAGTGACCAAAATCGGTCAAAAAGTAAAGGCTAACCCCTTTACTTTTTTTTTCCGGATTTTTTTCAAAAAATGAAAAAAAAAATTTTACCCAAAATACAGCCTCTTTATTTAACCGTTTTTGACCCTAACTCAAAAGTTTCAAAAGTGTCCAAAATCGGTCAAAAAGTAAAGGCTAACCCCTTTACTTTTTTTTCCGGATTTTTTTCAAAAAATGAAAAAAAAATTCTTACTCAAATTACAGCCTTCTCCTTTTCACAGAAGGTCTAAAACGACTTTATTTAACCGGTTTTGACCCTAAGTCAAAAGTTTCAAAAGTGACAAAAATCGGTCAAAAAGTAAAGGCTAACCCCTTTACTTTTTTTTTCCGGATTTTTTTCAAAAAAATGGGGGAAAATATTCTTACCCAAAATACAGCCTTCTCCTTTTCACAGGTCTAAAACGACTTTATTTAACCCACAGGTCTAAAACGACTTTATTTAACCGTTTTTGACCCTAACTCAAAAGTTTCAAAACTGACAAAAATCGGTCAAAAAGTAAAGGCTAACCCCTTTACTTTTTTTTTCAGGATTTTTTTCAAAAAATAAAAAAAAAGTTTTTTACCCAAAATACAGCCTTCTCCTTTTCACAGAAGATCTAAAACGGCTTTATGTAACCGTTTTTGACCCTAACTCAATAGTTTCAAAAGTGACCAAAATCGGTCAAAAAGTAAAGGCTAACCCCTTTACTTTTTTTTTCCGGATGTTTTTCAAAAAATGAAAAAAAATATTCTTACCCAAAATACAGCCTTCTCCTTTTCACAGAAGATCTAAAACGACTTTATTTAACCGTTTTTGACCCTAACTCAAAAGTGACCAAAATCGGTCAAAAAGTAAAGGCTAACCCCTTTACTTTTTTTTTCCGAGTTCTTTTCAAAAAATGAAAAAAAAATATTCTTATCCAAAATACAGCCTTCTCCTTTTCACAGGTCTAAAACGACTTTATTTAACCGTTTTTGACCCTAACTCAAAAGTTTCAAAAGTGACCAAAATCGGTCAAAAAGTAAAGGCTAACCCCTTTACTTCTTTTTTTTCCGGATTTTTTTCAAAAAATGAAAAAAATATTTTTACCCAAAATACAGCCTTCTCCTTTTCACAGAAGGTCTAAAACGACTTTATTTAACCGTTTTTGACCCTAACTCAAAAGTTTCAAAAGTGACCAAAATCGGTCAAAAGTAAAGGCTAAGCCCTTTACTTTTTTTTTTCAAAAAATGGGGGGGGGGGGGAATATTCTTACCCAAAATACAGCCTTCTCCCTTTCACAGAAGGTCTAAAACGACTTTATTTAACCGTTTTTGACCCTAACTCAAAAGTTTCAAAAGTGTCCAAAATCGCTCAAAAAGTAAAGGCTAACCCCTTTACTTTTTTTTCCCTAATTTTTTTCAAAAAATGGGGAAAAAAATTCTTATCCAAAATACAGCCTTCTCCTTTTCACAGGTCTAAAACGACTTTATATAACCGTTTTTGACCCTAACTCAAAAGTTTCAAAAGTGACCAAAATCGGTGAAAAAGTAAAGGCTAACCCCTTTACTTTTTTTTCCGGATTTTTCTCAAAAAATCAAAAAAAACTTTTTTACCCAAAATACAGCCTTCCCGTTTTCACAGAAGGTTTAAAACGACTTTATATAACCGTTTTTGACCCTAACTCAAAAGTTTCAAAAGTGACCAAAATCGGTCAAAAAGTAAAGGCTAACCCCTTTACTTTTTTTTTTCCGAATTCTTTTCAAAAAATGAAAAAAAATATTCTTATCCAAAATACAGCCTTCTCCTTTTCACAGGTCTAAAACGACTTTATTTAACCGTTTTTGACCCTAACTCAAAAGTTTCAAAAGTGACCAAAATCGGTCAAAAAGTAAAGGCTAACCCCTTTACTTCTTTTTTTTCCGGATTTTTTTCAAAAAATGAAAAAAATATTTTTACCCAAAATACAGCCTTCTCCTTTTCACAGAAGGTCTAAAACGACTTTATTTAACCGTTTTTGACCCTAACTCAAAAGTTTCAAAAGTGACCAAAATCGGTCAAAAGTAAAGGCTAAGCCCTTTACTTTTTTTTTTCAAAAAATGGGGGGGGGGGAATATTCTTACCCAAAATACAGCCTTCTCCCTTTCACAGAAGGTCTAAAACGACTTTATTTAACCGTTTTTGACCCTAACTCAAAAGTTTCAAAAGTGTCCAAAATCGCTCAAAAAGTAAAGGCTAACCCCTTCATTTTTTTTTTCCGGATTTGTTTCAAAAAATGAAAAAAAAATTCTTACTCAAAATACAGCCTTCTCCTTTTCACAGGTCTAAAACGACTTTATTTAACCGTTTTTGACCCTAACTCAAAAGTTTCAAAACTGACCAAAATCGGTCAAAAAGTAAAGGCTAACCCCTTTACTTTTTTTCCCCTAATTTTTTTCAAAAAATGGGGAAAAAATTCTTACCGAAAATACAGCCTTCTCCTTTTCACAGGTCTAAAACGACTTTATTTAACCGTTTTTGACCCTAACTCAAAAGTTCAAAATTGACCAAAATCGGTCAAAAAGTAAAGGCTAACCCCTTTACTCTTTTTTTTCCGGATTTTTTTCAAAAAATGGAAAAAAAAATCTTACCCAAAATACAGCCTCTTTATTTAACCGTTTTTGACCCTAACTCAAAAGTTTCAAAACTGACCAAAATCGGTCAAAAAGTAAAGGCTAACCCCTTTACTTTTTTTTTCCGGATTTTTCTCAAAAAATCCAAAAAAATTCTTACTCAAAATACAGCCTTCTCCTTTTCACAGAAGGTCTAAAACGACTTTATTTAACCGGTTTTGACCCTAACTCAAAAGTTTCAAAAGTGACCAAAATCGGTCAAAAAGTAAAGGCTAACCCCTTTACTTTTTTTTTCCGGATTTTTTTTCAAAAAATGAAAAAAAAAATTCTTACCCAAAATACAGTCTTTATTTAACCGTTTTTGACCCTAACTCAAAAGTTTCAAAAGTGACCAAAATCGGTCAAAAAGTAAAGGCTAACCCCTTTACTTTTTTTTTCAGGATTTTTTTCAAAAAATAAAAAAAAAGCTTTTTACCCAAAATACAGCCTTCTCCTTTTCACAGAAGATCTAAAACGGCTTTATGTAACCGTTTTTGACCCTAACTCAAAAGTTTCAAAAGTAACCAAAATCGGTCAAAATGTAAAGGCTAACCCCTTTACTTTTTTTTTCCGGATTTTTTTCAAAAAATGGAAAAAAAAATTCTTACCCAAAATACAGTCTTTATTTAACCGTTTTTGACCCTAACTCAAAAGTTTCAAAAGTGACCAAAATCGGTCAAAAAGTAAAGGCTAACCCCTTTACTTTTTTTTTCCGGATTTTTTTCAAAAAATGAAAAAAAAATTCTTACTCAAATTACAGCCTTCTCCTTTTCACAGAAGGTCTAAAACGACTTTATTTAACCGGTTTTGACCCTAAGTCAAAAGTTTCAAAAGTGACAAAAATCGGTCAAAAAGTAAAGGCTAACCCCTTTACTTTTTTTTTCCGGATTTTTTTCAAAAAAATGGGGGAAAATATTCTTACCCAAAATACAGCCTTCTCCTTTTCACAGGTCTAAAACGACTTTATTTAACCCACAGGTCTAAAACGACTTTATTTAACCGTTTTTGACCCTAACTCAAAAGTTTCAAAACTGACAAAAATCGGTCAAAAAGTAAAGGCTAACCCCTTTACTTTTTTTTCAGGATTTTTTTCAAAAAATAAAAAAAAAGTTTTTTACCCAAAATACAGCCTTCTCCTTTTCACAGAAGATCTAAAACGGCTTTATGTAACCGTTTTTGACCCTAACTCAAAAGTTTCAAAAGTAACCAAAATCGGTCAAAATGTAAAGGCTAACCCCTATACTTTTTTTTTCAGGATTTTTTTCAAAAAATTAAAAAAAAGTTTTTTACCCAAAATACAGCCTTCTCCTTTTCACAGAAGATCTAAAACGGCTTTATGTAACCGTTTTTGACCCTAACTCAAAAGTTTCAAAAGTAACCAAAATCGGTCAAAATGTAAAGGCTAACCCCTTTACTCTTTTTTTTTTCCGGATTTTTTTCAAAAAATGAAAAAAAAAATCTTACCCAAAATACAGCCTCTTTATTTAACCGTTTTTGACCCTAACTCAAAAGTTTCAAAAGTAACCAAAATCGGTCAAAATGTAAAGGCTAACCCCTTTACCTTTTTTTTCCCGATTTTTTTCCAAAAATCGAAACAAAAATTTTTAGCCAAAATACAGCCTTCTCCTTTTCACAGAAGGTGTCTTTATTTAACCGTTTTTGACCCTAACTCAAAAGTTTCAACAGTGTCCAAAATCGGTCAAAAAGTAAAGGCTAACCCCTTTACTTTTTTTTCCGGATTTTTTTCAAAAAATGAAAAAAAAATTCTTACTCAAATTACAGCCTTCTCCTTTTCACAGAAGGTCTAAAACGACTTTATTTAACCGGTTTTGACCCTAAGTCAAAAGTTTCAAAAGTGACAAAAATCGGTCAAAAAGTAAAGGCTAACCCCTTTACTTTTTTTTTCCGGATTTTTTTCAAAAAAATGGGGGAAAATATTCTTACCCAAAATACAGCCTTCTCCTTTTCACAGGTCTAAAACGACTTTATTTAACCCACAGGTCTAAAACGACTTTATTTAACCGTTTTTGACCCTAACTCAAAAGTTTCAAAACTGACAAAAATCGGTCAAAAAGTAAAGGCTAACCCCTTTACTTTTTTTTTCAGGATTTTTTTCAAAAAATCAAAAAAAATTTTTTAGCCAAAATACAGCCTTGTCCTTTTCAAAGAAGGTCTAAAACGACTATATTTAACCGTTTTTGACCCTAACTGAAAAGCTTCAAAAATCACCAAAATCGGTCAAAAAGTAAAGGCTAACCCCTTTACTTTTCTTTTCCGGATTTTTTTTCACAAAATAAAAAAAAAATTTTTACCCAAAATACAGCCTTCTCCTTTTCACAGGTCTAAAACGACCTTATTTAACCGTTTTTGACCCTAACTCAAAAGTTTCAAAAGTGTCAAAAATCGGTCAAAAAGTAAAGGCTAACCCCTTTACTTTTTTTTTCCGGATTTTTTTCAAAAAAATGGGGGAAAATATTCTTACCCAAAATACAGCCTTCTCCTTTTCACAGGTCTAAAACGACTTTATTTAACCCACAGGTCTAAAACGACTTTATTTAACCGTTTTTGACCCTAACTCAAAAGTTTCAAAACTGACAAAAATCGGTCAAAAAGTAAAGGCTAACCCCTTTACTTTTTTTTTCAGGATTTTTTTCAAAAAATAAAAAAAAAGTTTTTTACCCAAAATACAGCCTTCTCCTTTTCACAGAAGATCTAAAACGGCTTTATGTAACCGTTTTTGACCCTAACTCAATAGTTTCAAAAGTGACCAAAATCGGTCAAAAAGTAAAGGCTAACCCCTTTACTTTTTTTTTCCGGATGTTTTTCAAAAAATGAAAAAAAATATTCTTACCCAAAATACAGCCTTCTCCTTTTCACAGAAGATCTAAAACGACTTTATTTAACCGTTTTTGACCCTAACTCAAAAGTGACCAAAATCGGTCAAAAAGTAAAGGCTAACCCCTTTACTTTTTTTTTCCGAGTTCTTTTCAAAAAATGAAAAAAAAATATTCTTATCCAAAATACAGCCTTCTCCTTTTCACAGGTCTAAAACGACTTTATTTAACCGTTTTTGACCCTAACTCAAAAGTTTCAAAAGTGACCAAAATCGGTCAAAAAGTAAAGGCTAACCCCTTTACTTCTTTTTTTTCCGGATTTTTTTCAAAAAATGAAAAAAATATTTTTACCCAAAATACAGCCTTCTCCTTTTCACAGAAGGTCTAAAACGACTTTATTTAACCGTTTTTGACCCTAACTCAAAAGTTTCAAAAGTGACCAAAATCGGTCAAAAGTAAAGGCTAAGCCCTTTACTTTTTTTTTCAAAAAATGGGGGGGGGAATATTCTTACCCAAAATACAGCCTTCTCCCTTTCACAGAAGGTCTAAAACGACTTTATTTAACCGTTTTTGACCCTAACTCAAAAGTTTCAAAAGTGTCCAAAATCGCTCAAAAAGTAAAGGCTAACCCCTTTACTTTTTTTTCCCTAATTTTTTTCAAAAAATGGGGAAAAAAATTCTTATCCAAAATACAGCCTTCTCCTTTTCACAGGTCTAAAACGACTTTATATAACCGTTTTTGACCCTAACTCAAAAGTTTCAAAAGTGACCAAAATCGGTCAAAAACTAAAGGCTAACCCCTGTACTTTTTTTTTCCGGATTTTTTTCCAAAAATAAACAAAAATATTTTTAGCCAAAATAATACAGCCTTCTCCTTTTCACAGAAGGTCTAAAACGACTTTATTTAACCGCTTTTGACCCTAACTCAATAGTTTCAAAAGTGACCAAAATCGCTCAAAAAGTAAAGGCTAACCCCTTTACTTTTTTTTCCCTAATTTTTTTCAAAAAATGGGGAAAAAAATTCTTATCCAAAATACAGCCTTCTCCTTTTCACAGGTCTAAAACGACTTTATATAACCGTTTTTGACCCTAACTCAATAGTTTCAAAAGTGACCAAAATCGGTCAAAAAGTAAGGGCTAACCCCTTTACTTTTTTTTCCGAATTTTTTTCAAAAAATGAAAAAAAATATTTTTAGCCAAAATACAGCCTTCTCCTTTTCACAGAAGGTCTAAAACGACTTTATTTAACCGTTTTTCACCCTAACTCAAAAGTTTCAAAAGTGACCAAAATCGGTCAAAAAGTAAAGGCTAACCCCTTTACTTTTTTTTTCCGGATTTTTTTCAAAAAATGAAAAAAATATTTTTACCCAAAATACAGCCTTCTCCTTTTCACAGAAGGTCTAAAACGACTTTATTTAACCGTTTTTGACCCTAACTCAAAAGTTTCAAAAGTGACCAAAATCGGTCAAAAGTAAAGGCTAAGCCCTTTACTTTTTTTTTTCAAAAAATGGGGGGGGGGGAATATTCTTACCCAAAATACAGCCTTCTCCCTTTCACAGAAGGTCTAAAACGACTTTATTTAACCGTTTTTGACCCTAACTCAAAAGTTTCAAAAGTGTCCAAAATCGCTCAAAAAGTAAAGGCTAACCCCTTCACTTTTTTTTTCCGGATTTGTTTCAAAAAATGAAAAAAAAATTCTTACTCAAAATACAGCCTTCTCCTTTTCACAGGTCTAAAACGACTTTATTTAACCGTTTTTGACCCTAACTCAAAAGTTTCAAAACTGACCAAAATCGGTCAAAAAGTAAAGGCTAACCCCTTTACTTTTTTTCCCTAATTTTTTTCAAAAAATGGGGAAAAAATTCTTACCGAAAATACAGCCTTCTCCTTTTCACAGGTCTAAAACGACTTTATTTAACCGTTTTTGACCCTAACTCAAAAGTTCAAAATTGACCAAAATCGGTCAAAAAGTAAAGGCTAACCCCTTTACTTTTTTTTCCGGATTTTTTTCAAAAAATGAAAAAAAAATTCTTACTCAAATTACAGCCTTCTCCTTTTCACAGAAGGTCTAAAACGACTTTATTTAACCGGTTTTGACCCTAAGTCAAAAGTTTCAAAAGTGACAAAATCGGTCAAAAAGTAAAGGCTAACCCCTTTACTTTTTTTTTCCGGATTTTTTTCAAAAAAATGGGGGAAAATATTCTTACCCAAAATACAGCCTTCTCCTTTTCACAGGTCTAAAACGACTTTATTTAACCCACAGGTCTAAAACGACTTTATTTAACCGTTTTTGACCCTAACTCAAAAGTTTCAAAACTGACCAAAATCGGTCAAAAAGTAAAGGCTAACCCCTTTACTTTTTTTTTCAGGATTTTTTTCAAAAAATAAAAAAAAATTTTTACCCAAAATACAGCCTTCTCCTTTTCACAGAAGATCTAAAACGGCTTTATGTAACCGTTTTTGACCCTAACTCAAAAGTTTCAAAAGTAACCAAAATCGGTCAAAATGTAAAGGCTAACCCCTTTACTTTTTTTTTCCGGATTTTTTTCAAAAAATGGAAAAAAAAATTCTTACCCAAAATACAGTCTTTATTTAACCGTTTTTGACCCTAACTCAAAAGTTTCAACAGTGTCCAAAATCGGTCAAAAAGTGAAGGCTAACCCCTTTACTTTTTTTTCCGGATTTTTTTCAAAAAATGAAAAAAAAATTCTTACTCAAATTACAGCCTTCTCCTTTTCACAGAAGGTCTAAAACGACTTTATTTAACCGGTTTTGACCCTAAGTCAAAAGTTTCAAAAGTGACAAAAATCGGTCAAAAAGTAAAGGCTAACCCCTTTACTTTTTTTTTCCGGATTTTTTTCAAAAAAATGGGGGAAAATATTCTTACCCAAAATACAGCCTTCTCCTTTTCACAGGTCTAAAACGACTTTATTTAACCCACAGGTCTAAAACGACTTTATTTAACCGTTTTTGACCCTAACTCAAAAGTTTCAAAACTGACAAAAATCGGTCAAAAAGTAAAGGCTAACCCCTTTACTTTTTTTTTCAGGATTTTTTTCAAAAAATAAAAAAAAAGTTTTTTACCCAAAATACAGCCTTCTCCTTTTCACAGAAGGTCTAAAACGACTTTATTTAACCGTTTTTGACCCTAACTCAAAAGTTTCAAAAGTAACCAAAATCGGTCAAAATGTAAAGGCTAACCCCTTTACTTTTTTTTTCAGGATTTTTTTCAAAAAATAAAAAAAAATTCTTACTCAAATTACAGCCTTCTCCTTTTCACAGAAGGTCTAAAACGACTTTATTTAACCGTTTTGACCCTAACTCAAAAGTTTCAAAAGTGACCAAAATCGGTCAAAAAGTAAAGGCTAACCCCTTTACTTTTTTTTTCCGGATTTTTTCAAAAAAATGGGGGAAAATATTCTTACCCAAAATACAGCCTTCTCCTTTTCACAGGTCTAAAACGACTTTATTTAACCCACAGGTCTAAAACGACTTTATTTAACCGTTTTTGACCCTAACTCAAAAGTTTCAAAACTGACAAAAATCGGTCAAAAAGTAAAGGCTAACCCCTTTACTTTTTTTTTCAGGATTTTTTTCAAAAAATAAAAAAAAAGTTTTTTACCCAAAATACAGCCTTCTCCTTTTCACAGAAGATCTAAAACGGCTTTATGTAACCGTTTTTGACCCTAACTCAAAAGTTTCAAAAGTAACCAAAATCGGTCAAAATGTAAAGGCTAACCCCTTTACTTTTTTTTTCCGGATTTTTTTCAAAAAATGGAAAAAAAAATTCTTACCCAAAATACAGTCTTTATTTAACCGTTTTTGACCCTAACTCAAAAGTTTCAACAGTGTCCAAAATCGGTCAAAAAGTAAAGGCTAACCCCTTTACTTTTTTTTCCGGATTTTTTTCAAAAAATGAAAAAAAAATTCTTACTCAAAATACAGCCTTCTCCTTTTCACAGAAGGTCTAAAACGACTTTATTTAACCGGTTTTGACCCTAACTCAAAAGTTTCAAAAGTGACAAAAATCGGTCAAAAAGTAAAGACTAACCGCTTTACTTCTTTTTTTCCGGATTTTTTTCAAAAAATGGGGGAAAATATTCTTACCCAAAATACAGCCTTCTCTTTTTCACAGGTCTAAAACGACTTTATTTTACCGTTTTTGACCCTAACTCAAGAGTTTCAAAACTGACCAAAATCGGTCAAAAAGTAAAGGCTAACGATGAACTTTTCAAAATCTAAGAAACTTTTACACCCTTCTCAAATTGGATTTATACCAGGCAATAGAACTGCCGACCATATCTTTACTTTGAAAACTCTACACGATAAATATGTTAATCAGAATAATGAGAAAATTTATGCATGCTTTGTTGATTTTAAAAAGGCCTTTGATTCCGTCTGGCATAAAGGCCTTTATTTGAAACTATTAGAAAATGGAATTGGAGGACGCTTCTATGATCTGATAAAGGATCTGTACTCTAATACTCAGTGTGCAGTGAAAGTATCAGGTCATAGAACGCCCTTCTTCTCCTACAATCGAGGTGTACGCCAAGGTTGTGTTTTAAGTCCCCTCCTGTTTAATTTATATATAAATGAACTTCCTAATCTATTTGAGAAAGTAAACTCAGACCCATTGCTTTTACCAAATGGAACAAGACTAAGTAGTCTTCTATATGCTGATGACCTTATTATACTATCAAGATCGAAATCAGGTCTCCAAAATTGTCTAGATTCTCTTAATGAATGGAGCAAAAAATGGCTAATGAATATCAATTTGAAAAAAACCAAAGTTATGATCTTACAAAAACATAACTCTAAGCTACAAAAGTTTGACTTTTTCTTGGGAGATAGGCGTATTGACATCACAAATGAATACACTTACCTCGGCCTAAAACTAACTCCAAACACTAAATTCTCAGCTGCAACTCAACAACTGAGTGAAAAGGCTATGCATGCTTTATTCAAAATTCGAAAACATCTTGATTTTCACAAACTTACTCCAAAACTTGCAATGAAAATCTTTGATGGCATAGTCTCTCCTATCCTACTCTATAACTCTGAGGTTTGGGGAGCCTACACCAACAACGATTTTACGAAATGGGGCAAGACTCCAACTGAAAAAAACACACCTAAAATTTTGTAAAATCTATTTGGGTGTGAATAGGAAAGCGAGCAATATCGCTAGCAGGGGTGAACTAGGTAAATTCCCTCTGTTAATCCCCATATTCAAAAGACTATTTTCTTACATTAAACACATTAGTCAACTACCAGATTCAAGTATAGCGAAACAAACTTTTTACCTTTCAAAAAGACTTTACTCACACGGTAAAGATTCATTCTACTCTAATGCCGCAAACATTATTAAAAACTTTTATCCTAATATCGATGAAACAATAGATATTGAAAAATCTGTTCAGGATACGAACGTAAGTGATTTCGTAAAAACTGTTAAAGATAACTATACATCATTTTGGAAAAATCAAATTGAAAACTCGACTAAACTATCATTCTATACCGCTTTCAAAAAAGATTATAACTTAGAAGAATACCTAAATATTATTAAAGATCCTAACCAAAGAAGACTGTTCTCAAAGTTTCGTATAAGTAACCATAAACTAGAAATTGAGTTCGGGCGTTATAGAAATGTACCTCGAGAGGAGAGATTTTTAAATGCTGCGATAAATCTGCAGTTGAAGATGAATTTCATTTTTCATTTGAATGTGAAAAATACGAAAATTTGCGAAATAATTCGCACAACATCCTAAAAGCATATTTTCAAATCAACGTCACCAATGACTCAAGGAGAAAATTATTGAGTGATGTTATGTCCTTGAAAGATCCTGTGATAACGGATCTATTTTCGAAGCATATTTCAAAATGCTTTCAGATCAGAGACATCAGCCCTTAAACCGGAAACATAAGTTTTTATGTATTATATTCACTTTCCATTCACTCTCCTTAACTATATTATTCCTATCTCTTCTTACATTTTGAAACTTTAACTTTTCTATATATTTTCTATATTTTATATACTATTTTAATATTTTCTATATTATAATATTATACCTGTAAATGTAGCACTATATTCATTGCTGTTCCATTGGTTAAAGTTGTTTCTCTATAGAAGCAGCTTTAGCTAATGGAGCGGCGGTGAATATGGTGCTATATATTTTTTTTTTTACACTATTTTATATATTCTATATGCTTAGCAATACCTGTAATTAGGTCATGCAAATAAAGCTTTATAATAATAATAATAATAATAATAATAATAATAACCCCTTTACTTTTTTTTTATAGGATTTTTTTCAAAAAATAAAAAAAAATTTTTTTACCCAAAATACAGCCTTCTCCTTTTCACAGAAGGTCTAAAACGACTTTATTTAACCGTTTTTGACCCTAACTCAAAAGTTTCAAAAGTGACCAAAATCAGTCAAAAAGTAAAGGCTAACCCCTGTACGTTTTTTCCAGATTTTTTTCAAAATACGGCGTTCTCTTTTTCACAGAAGGTCTAAAACGACTTTATTTATCCGTTTTTGTTTCGTTCCCCGCAGGAACGAAACTGTTACTGTATTAGCTTTCCATTGACATCACAAAAGAAACTGTCATCACAGATCAAAATCGTCCAATCGTAGTGCAGTGTTGTTGACATAACTGTGATCTTATCCAATGAAATCAAAATTCCGCATAAAAAATTTAGTTGGAGGCGTGGTTAAAGGCCAAAACGAAGTGAAAATATTGCTGATCTAGAGTAATTTGAAGACGTAAACAATCCCGTGCGAAGCGAATCATCAATCTTGTGCTGTAGAAAGTAGGAACTTTCCCCTCGTTGAACTCGAGAATGCATTCGGTATGTATGGCAACTGCGCGTTCCAAAAGGTCAGTCGCACTGTTTCACGCGTGTCTAATAATTTTAAAATATAGCTATTTTATGAACAATGTCAATAGTTTGAGGCTAGAAGTTCGTTATCATTCATTTGTGGCCCATCTAAATGGATTATTCTGATTCGAGAATTAAACTATGACCTATGACGACGAAAATGATGATAGTCCATTATTGACCTAATTTATATTGATCCTTTTGGCCTTGGAAGTTTATGGATTTGCTATTGGCGATTATTCAATAAATACCGCGGTGTCATAAATAAATCAGCTGCATGAAATTTAAATGCGACGTGCTAGCGTCTCGCAATTTTCCCGAGAAAGCAATTATTTGGGTAACGTTTTATTTTGATCCTATAGACGGTCAGAAGAGTATTGCTACTGAATAGAAGATTTACGTTGCCAAAATAATTGCGTTCTCACGAAAATCGCGAGACCGCTAGCACGTCACATTTAAATTCAGTCGAATTTATGCGACTGTGAATAACCTGAAATAATCAATAGAGCCTGCCTCTGGACGTGGAGGAGAGAGTAATCCGTCATGATCAGACGGTACAACGTCTGAAATGTGTGTTCGTTTTATTAGACGAAGCTTAAATTAATTTTTTGTAGTTTTATTATAATCTTCTCGCTTCAGCATATTTCTAGTTTGTTTATATGCAAAACAAAAATCGTCTAAATTAAGTTTGTCGTATGAAACGCAGGCGCGTAGTAAAAATTGTCGCGCCAGTCTACATGGGGGAAATAATTAGTTGAGCTAAAATTCGTCATTGCTGTTGACCCTCATAAACGACTGACCATAAACGACTGACCGGAACGAAACAGCTATTTCTTTTAAGAAATAGTTTCTTGTTGACCCTAACTCAAAAGTTTCAAAAATGACCAAAATCGGTCAAACAGTAAAGGCAAACCCCTTTACTTTTTTTTTTCTGGATTTTTTTAAAAAAATAAAAAAAATAATTTTTTAACCACAATACAGCCTTCTCCTTTTCACAGGTCTAAAACGACTTTATTTGACCATTTTCCACCTAATTCCAAAGTTCAAAAAATGGCCAAAATTGGTCAAAAGGTAAAGGCTAACCCCTTAACATTTTGACTGATTTTCTTGAACTTTTGAAATAAAGTCACTAAAAATAACCTTTGTTGTGAGCTGTGGCAGTAATAATCTATATTTAGAGTAGCTTAACAGCATTATAAAGACAATATTGTAGTACCTTAATTCAGGTTGTCATAAATATGATTGGTTGTGTTAGTATTTTTTGTTTTATTAAAATTTCCCAAGACTCTATAACAGAACAAAGGAAAGAAAATGTTATTATGTGAGTACATGTATGCTATAGTCTAACCAGATGTTCTCTTGCATGCGACTTCATAGACTTGCTCCAAGTCCACCTCTTATTGCTAGTTTTTGCAGGCGAGCGGAAAGGCGGGTGATAGACAGACAGACAGACAGACAGACAGACAGACAGACAGACAGACAGACAGACAGACAGACAGACAGACAGACAGACAGACAGACAGACAGACAGACAGACAGACAGACAGACAGACAGACAGACAGATCGATCGATACTGTACATAGAAAACTTTACATAGACTACAATTATGTGTTAATTTTTTCAATAAAGTTGTATCAAATCCTAGAAGTCAATTATATAATCTAGTTCCACACAATGTAAATCGACAGACCTCTCTAAGACACGTAAGACCATTTACCATTCTGTTATGCAAGACAAATCGTTTTAGAAATTCCTTTTTAATATCAAGTGCTCAACGCCATAATTTTGACATTAAGTGATCCAAATGAGACCTACATTTTATTGTAAATAGTAAATACTTTTTATATATAAATTATCCTTTAAATTATTTGTAAATATTGTAATTTAAAATCCTTTTCAATTCAGTTATATAGCTGTAAGAAGGTTTCTATTAAACTATCTATCTATCTATCTATCTATCTATCTATCTATCTATCTATCTATCTATCTATCTATCTATCTATCTATCTATCTATCTATCTATCTATCTATCTATCTATCTATCTATCTATCTATCTATTTAAACACACTGACCCCATCAACCGAAGCTGATTTCCATGGGGGGTGAGTGGAAAGGCAGGAGAGTGGAAAAGCGGGAGGAAAGCACGATCATAAATGGTGGCTGTTGAGGCTTGCAAAATACAGGCTGACCCGTATTACTGTAGCTACGCATACATAGAACGAATATCTTGCATGTAAACATCATCAATACACGGCCGACAACTCACTTAAGCCAGCACACATGTGGACTGTGAACTGCCCCATGAAAGTGGCCAATTTTCTACGTGATTTCCGATCGTAAGGTGGACTTGTTTCGCTTGCAGGTTTTTGAACAATTTAACCTGAATATAATTACTTCCTGAATTATGTCACCAGTCAAAAAATTCACCAGTGAATTTTGGCGCGTTGCAGGTGGGAAAAGTCCTTTTCAACGAGGAAAAGGACTTTGACAAAGTCTAGCGACTTCACAATATTGATATGCAACATTACAATTTTAACTGATGGATTCAATCAGCAACCTGCAAACGCTTTATCATGATTCCTCAACGGATTGCCCTAAAAAATCGTTTTAAACACGAAACTTTGGATAATGTGAAATTATACATAAAGTTAGAGCCAAATACCTTCAAATACAACATCACATTTATGTTGGGTTTTTTTTAACCAATATCTTACACAATCCATTGAGGAATTGTGATAAAGCGTTTGCAAGTTGCTGATTGAATCAGCTAATCAAAATTGCAACGTTGCATATCAATATTGCAAATTTGTATGCAAGAGAACATCCAGTTTGACTATAATATTCATTTATATCCAACCAACAAACCATTTTTTTAACCCTTTATAGCCCATTGGCCACCTTTAGTATTTTACTCTGGCTAACGCCAGATGATTTTACTTGTCAACTGGAAACCACCTGGGCTGTAAAGGGTTAATCACTAACAACAGCATATCAACAACAATAACAGTAGCAATAACAGCTGAGCAGGTTGCAACAACAATAATTAGTGACAACATCATCATCAACAACAATAATATCAGTAAACTTCAGCAACAACAGTAATGGCAGCAAGGACATCAACAACAACAACAACAACAACAAATGTGTAATAGCAACAGAACAGTAACAACAAATTGGCAACATCAACAAAGGATAAACACCTTAACATTCTTTTCTACTTTTGAAATTTTAGCATTCTTAGGCTTACCAGTACTGTAAATATAAATATTTGTGCAAATACATGTACAACATTCTCATTGCTACAGGATCTGTTAAGACTTAATTTGACATTAATCTTTTACAAATTCCACCCCAGCCTACTACCGTTGAAAAGCAATTACTCTATCTTATACCATGCAATTTTACTCATCAAAGAAAGAGCCCTCAGATAGGCTCGATTTCCACAGGCCACGGGATACACCCGTCCCAGGGCTCAAAATTACGGCCAGTCACCGGTCAATGACTGGCCAAATTTTTTTAATGTGACCAGTCAAATTTGTATAACAACGGTCATTTTGACCGGTCATATTACTTGCAATTAATTTTATTACTTCCGCTGTTGTAGACCTGTTTCATAATGTCTGATATATATTGAAGTGCACATGCATTTCCTTTTTATGACAAACATTCATATCAGTACTAGCTTATATATATAGCGTAGAATATATTTTACAATTGTTTTTTGTGTTGTGTTGTGTTGTGTTTGGGTTTTTGGGGGTTTTTTGTTGGGGGTTTGTTTGGTTGTTTGTTTTGGGGTTTTTTTATTGTTTTTGGGTTTTTTTGGGGGGGAGGGGGCATCATGAAATTTGACTGGTCAAAAATCACCTTTGACCAGTCACAATTGGAACTGACCAGTCACCATGGCTGGTGTAACATGAAATGTTATTTTGAGCCCAGCAACCCTAAATTGGTGGATATATCCTGTGGCCCAAGATAAGTAATGAGATAACCGAGCTCCCTTACCAGATCTTTCAATAATTCACAACCAAGTCCTCCAGCTCCAACAACAAGTACTTTTGTCATTTCTTCTATAAACTCTAACACATACCTGTACAGTACAAACAAATCAGTTTAATCACCATGGTTTAATGTACAGTTTAATACAAAGGACAATTTACAAGTAACATGTTGCATTTTGATAGCTTCTTAGTACAAAAGAACTTATATATTGCAACACATAACAATTACAAAAAAAACCAACTTAAAAAACAACACAAAAACATAAAACGTAAATGTCCACACAATTTTCTAACCACAATTGATGCACCAATTTTTTAAAAATCCACACTAAAGATATACAGTACAAAAAACTAATATCTACTGTGATTTAACAAAAATAAGTTGCCTGCAGTATATATGTCTACATGTAATTAATATACCAATTTATATGGTTGTTTATTATAACACTATTTTTATATACAATGTGGTTATAGTTCCGAGTAAAGGCATTGGAAAAGGTATTTGTAAAGATATTTGTACCTGTAGATTTATTAGTAAATTAAGAAATGGTTCATGATTTGGTGTGCTCCATTTAAGAAATAGAAAACATTTTCTGTGTTTCTATAGAGTTATAGAAACACGAGTGGAAGTTTGGGAGAACGAGAAATTGTAGTGGGAACACGAGCCCGCAGGGCGAGTGTTTCCACACTATTTCGAGTTCTTTCAAACTTCCACAAGTGTTTCTATAACTCTATAGGAACACGGAAAAAATGTTTTCTATTTCCTTTATAAAATAACCCGTCAAAATAGATTAAACGTTAAAATTAATCCAAATAAAAAGCGTAAATTCTCATTACCTACCACGGATGGCGTATTGGATTGCGTTTGATGGCGTAGTGGATGGTGTATAATGGTGTTTCTGTACAAATTTTAATTAGAATGATGGTGTATTGGATGGCGTAATCTATCCATGTTTTCCATAGAGTTATAGAAACACGGCTTTTAACCAATCACCGCTTGCGTTTTCAAAATGTTATTTTATAATGAACTATAGTGGATAGTGGAATTTGGAAATTTTAGTTTACCGTACCCGAGGAATCCAGCAATTCAGATTGGGGAGCACAGGTGGTGTGTGCTGTTAGGGCGGTGCCTCTCACCAATAGTTAAGCCTGGTCGGACGGGGTTAGTACTTGGATGGGTGACCGCTTGGGAATAACCCTGTCCTCCACCAACTTGGGACTTATATGAGTAGAGTTTAGTTGGTCTCTACTGTGCTCCGAGGGTTTTTCGCCTGGGTTCTCTGGTTTTCCTCCCTCCGTAAAATCAACACCTAGGTCTTAGTTGTCTACACATAGGAGTTTGGTGTCAATTGGGATGAAAGTTCTGTTCCTCTCTCCTCCCACATGTTAAGTGGCAAATTTAATAAATTCAAATTCCTATGCCACCAAGTGAGATTATTTTGATGACCTAACACAAACAAATAACCCTTACTGCTTATCTTATACACCAACTGACCCACATCACTGTGTCAAATAAATACATTAGTGACTCAATACAGTAAAGTGTAAACTACCCTGGAATTTTACTGGAACCCTACATAAAAGTGTATCAAATTAGTCACACTAATTGACAGGCAGATTATGAGGATTAGATGATTGCGCAATATTCAGTCATAGGCCAATTATATCGGCCTCGCATACTTCAGTTGAGCACTTGACTATCATTAGACATTCAACATATAGGTACTAACCTTTATATCAGCAGTTTGACTTGAATATAGTGACGTGGATGTACCGGTATAATTCATGAGTTTTCCCTGCCCACACGCTTTATATGATGGATGACGATATACGCCAACAAGACGCCACAACCAGCAACAAGATCAGGAAGGACGATGGCACCTAATTACATGAGGATAGCTTTGGCTGTAATTGTCGTCGTATTCATCCTCTACATCGCAACCGTAGCGACGAACATGAAGGAGGAAACGAAATATCGATTACTTGTCGTCCAAGCCGTGACACTCGCGCAATTCTTGTTCTTTTTCTTCGCTAAATACACGTGGTCTCATCTCTACACGACATCAACTTCCCTGTCCACTTTGGGAACTACTAGGAGTAGTTTAACCAGAAAGCTATTTTTTCTTCCCCTGGCGTTTGTCTTGACTATGGCGCAATTTAGTATTATCAGTGGATATGTTTTATCCAACGTCGAGCCGCATTGGTTTGTAGTTCTAACGTTTTCATGCTTCGGCATAATGTTGATAATGGTGACACTGGTATTCATCTCTCAAATTCTAGATAGTCTATTAGCTCTTTTGAATTTTCACCGTGGCCGACGTCCTTCGTCTCCGGCCGTTTTCAAGTCATTCTGTATACTAGTTCTCACCGTTGTGTTCGCAATTTCGGCCTTTTTCAATGCAGCTCAGCCGCCAGCCGTCAAGTCGTTTCGAATTCCTGTTGTTAATCTACCGGATTGTTTCAAGGGGATGACGTTTCTGCAACTGTCCGACCTTCATATTGGCCCAACCGTCGGCAAAACTCAAGTCGAGTTCATTGTGGAGCTTAGCAACAAGCTCAAACCCGATGTTGTACTGTTTTCTGGCGACTTGGTGGACGCCCCGTTGCAAATAAAGCCAGCAGTGAAACCATTAGAGAAGTTGAACGCAAAATATGGCACGTTCTTCATAGCAGGTAGGTTACAGGCCCCCAGGTGAAATGACCCTGTGTCACAGGAAAAGATCTCCGGGGGCATATTCCCATTCGCCAGTGGATATACGGTGTCGTTTTGACGCTAACTGCTTGCTTTGAATTTGATTGGTCTAGTATTAAATCATGCTTCCTATTGGTTGTTGAGAAAGCATAAACCAATCAGATTGAAAACAGTAAGTTTGCAAAAAAATTTCATTAAATGTATTGGTCAGGTTGAGGAACTGGATTGCAAGTGAAAACAATATTGCAAGAAACAATATTTTAGGAAAACTTTTGCCACAACAGTAACTAACAAATACCTGTATCATGCATTCTCAGTCATGTGGAAAGTAGATGCACAAAATTGTCATAAATTTCTTATATTGAGTATCATTACACAAATATTGACAGGACCGATGGTGGCAGTACATTTAACCACAATACTTCACAACCTCAAATAAGCTAAAATAACAACTAAACATTGTTTATCATGCTAACCAAAGTTGATCGTTTTAAAACCATATCTTCGAATAATTCTGCAACAAACAATATTTACTGCACGCAAAGGATTGTGGTTAAATGTACAAGTCCCCAATGATCTTTTTCAGTACTGTCAATTGAGGTTTGCTTCTTGTTGTTTTTTTCAGGCAATCATGATTTTTATACTGGGTATATCGATGAATGGATGAAGGAACTGCACCTTCTAAATATTACGATTTTGCAGAATCGTTTTGTACCATTGGTTTCTGATCATCCATCTTGTTCAAATGAAAAAATTTACCTTTCTGGTGTGTTTGATAAAGAGGGAAGTTTGCTAAGGTGAACATTTAAAGGGAGGGAGGGAGGGAGGGAGGGAGGGAGGGAGGGAGGGAGGGAGGGAGGGAGGGAGGGAGGGAGGGAGGGAGGGAGGGAGGGAGGAAAGAAAGGAGGGAGGAAAGGAGGGAGGGAGGGAGGGAACGAGGGAAGGAAGGAGGGAGGGAGGGAGGGAGGGAAGGAGGGAAGGAAGGAAGGAGGGAAGGAAGGAAGGAGGGAAGGAAGGAAGGAAGGAGGGAAGGAAGGAAGGAAGGAAGGAAGGAAGGAAGGAGGGAAGGAAGGAAGGAAGGAAGGAAGGAAGGAAGGAAGGAAGGAAGGAAGGAAGGAAGGAAGGAAAGAAAGAAAGGAAGGAAAGGAAGGAAAGGAAGGAAAGGAAGGGAAGGAAGGAAGGAAAGGAAGGAAAGGAAGGAAAGGAAGGAAAGGAAGGAAAGGAAGGAAAGGAAGGAAAAGAAGGAAGGAAGGAAGTTAGGTAGGTAGGTATGAATGAAAGGAGGGAGTTGGGGGAAAGGAGGGAGGGAAGGAAGGAAGGAAGCAAGGAAACAAAACGAGGGAAGCAAGGAAGGAAGGAAGGCAGGTTGGAATGAAGAAAGGCATGAATGAAGGAGGGAAGGATGGATGGATGGAAGGAAGGCTTTTTCAAGTTTATATGCCAATACACCTCCAAACCGGTAACATAAGTATTTTTATTTTAATAAATTAAGATCACCAGAGCATGGCGAGAATTTATCAAAAGCATTAAATGGTCGTGAACCAGGAGTGCCAACCATTCTCTTAGCTCACCGGCCAAGCGCGGGAAAGGCAGCTATAAACCAGTTCAAGGATGTTGCACTAGCGTTATGCGGCCACACTCACGGAGGTCAAATGTTCCCCTTGACTCTATATCATTACATTATGGAACCATATTTCGCTGGTCTGTACAAAGTTGGCCAAGGCAGCAGTTATGTTTACGTCTCTTCTGGTGCCTTTTACTGGGGTATGCCTATGCGGCTGTTCTCCAGGGCAGAAATTGCCCTTTTTAGATTAGAGCAGCATGTAGAGTGAACTAGAGGAAAAAATGCTACCGAATCAAGGGTTTTCGCAGGTCAGCACTAGATCATGGTCGAGATACAGACAAATGCGCCTGAAATTTTTCAGTACGGCGGAAAACTTGCGAGTTATACTACCAAAATCAGTAGAGTGTCTTTTTCGGAAGAAAAAAGGTTGTTTGGAAGGCGGCCAAACGTTAATGTTTAAATGACGTCAAGCTTAAGGCCTTGTCCACACGTACCGTTTTCGTTTGAAAACGCAACTTTTTTTCTCCGTTTTTAAAAAAATCCGCGTCCACACGAGAACAGGAAAACGGCGTTCTCAAAAAGTTCCACTTTGGAGACCGTCTTCGAAAAGTTCCGTTTTTGATACCGTTAACGGTTTCATCGTTTACATGTGGACGGAAAGGCCAATCCGTAACAAAAAAGTTTCAAAAAAATCCGGATACGCGTGGACGGGATCTTAAGCCGGTTTTCCACTAGGCGACTTTTTTCGCGCGAAGCGACTTCCTTTTGTTCGAATTCAATAGATTTCTGATTAGTGCTCAGAGCTCATGAGACAAAAGAAAAAGTCGCTTCGCGCGAAAAAAGTCGCCTAGTGGAAAACCGGCTTTAGGAATGCAGCGTGGCGTATGAACAAATCAACGAATTCTGTTGAACAAGATGTTTTTATGAACGGTGTGTACTACAGTATCACATTCACTTTACACTCTGTTTAAAATTGACATCTTGTTCAACTGAATTCGTTTATGGGCGCTATTAGAGAGCTTAAGCATACAGGCGTTTTAGAGCCACGGACGGCGATTGAATTCAATAGCATTTTTCATTCAAAACAATGATAATGAGCAATTTAAGATCCCAAGAGCAAAGTGAACGCCGTCGTCGTTCTGCACGAGACGTCATTGAGAGCATTTTCACGTTCTTGAGACGACGGGAACTTCTAGAACGTTGGGGCCTGTCATCGTTGTTTAACTACAATAGACATGCTTTTAAAGCAGACTGAAACTTGTATTTTAAGGGGGATAATTTTTTTACATTACAATATAAAATAAAGGATCTGTATTTTTATATAAAGATGAAATTTAAGCTTATAAGCTAATAGTTTAGATATGTGATTCATAGCCTTTGTTTTGGGTAAAAAAAGTTTTTCAAAGAATACGCGGTTCAGTAGTTCTGTATTGTATTCCTGTTCTTCCGGTCACCGTCCGTGTCTCAAAAACGCCTAATATGCTTAAGCTCTTATTACCACATTTCACAACAACGTCTCGGTAACTGTTCCTCATGAATTAATTTATAAATTTTAGAAATATACAAATTTTATATATCTCATTATTGTAGAAATATTTTAGATTTATGAATTCTAATTCCTGATTGTAAATATTACGCATAATTGGAATTCACCCTGTGAAGCAAATTATTATACATTTTTTCCCAAATTATGATTATAATTGGTTAGAAAGTTGGTGAGAATTCTTGATATCTGCATGCACTTTTAGTCGTATTTGCCGCTGATTGTCAGATTATTAGACGCTAATCATGCTATTACCTGTAGTTTCTGGAGTTATTATCTGTATAGGTTAGTTACCGAACCCGAGGTAACTACGTCAGTTAATTAACAGTAAATAGAGAGTTTTAGACTGACCACAGGGAGCCCATCTTGGCAGCACGTGGGTACTGTGGCGGACTCGAAAGACGCGCGGGGGACTGTGGCAGGGGATTTAAAAAAATACGGAAAACGGTTACCGGAAGCGAGGAAAAAACGGGGGGAAAGGGGGGGGAGGGAGAGGAGAAATATAAGGGATGAAACACCAAACGTTCAACGTGGAATGTGTTCCGCAAGTAGCCAGGACATCTCGTATCGTCGGGAGCCACCGTTGGAACACTGAAACCTACTGAAACTCAGAGTCAGATGAATGTGCAATAAATCAATAATCCTGAGACTTCCCGCTTTATCCGCAAAGCTTATCGTAGGATTTCGTAGCTATCCGAAGTGTCAACGATGATGTAGTGTCCTAGCTACTTGCGGAACACATCTCCCGAAAATACGATATGTAATTTAGCTGCAAAATCACGGCTAAAAGGTGAGATTTTACCTCATTTTGATTATATTTTGACAAATGAATCATTATCACAACTACTTCGCTCAATTGTCGTACAATTTTAATACCTATAGGCGCTTAAAACGATGTTCAAAACAAGGAAGAATTCGTGTTTCATCCCTTTATTATTTTCCTAAACACACCACGATCGAGTGTGCCACACGGGTACCCACTCTCTGCCAAGATGGGCTCCCTGTGGATTGATGTTATTTCTTGATAACCGCAAACCGCTAGAAACCACGTGACCAACGTCCAGCGGTCAGGTTACACGTTTGCGGTTCACGTTTGTACTGCTGGAACGGCTTCTTGAGGTAAGTGAATTACGGCAAGGTTTTTATGTAACTTTTACTCAACCAACCCACGTTTCGGGTGTAAATTTATACTCTTACATGTCTGTTGTTCTTGAATCACAACGTTTTTGAATTGAACATGTCAATTTTTTATGAATACGTATGAACGATTGAAAACCAAACATGGCGGTTCGCAACAAGTGAAAATACGAACGCCAATCTAAATGCTCTTTGACGCATAGGCGTACGGGGCCAATCTCAATTGGGGGGGGGGGGGGCTGAGGCTATTTGCCCGAAAATTTTCTTTGTCACCCGAATTTTCAAAATGAATCAATCATTAACTAAAACGAGTTTTCCACAAAGTTGTGACGATTATTTATTTTTAATTATTTACAATTACAAAACAATATAAATTTGCAATATGTTATGCAGAAAACAACGTAATGTTCCCCTCAATGGGAATCGGAAGCTATCAAGTCCTCCAGAAGCAGTCAGAGTCTTTTCTCCCATACCATTACAAATATATATATACAATCTCTCGCAGATCTTGTTTATCGCATGCAAGTTAAAAGAAATAGGCATTGCGACCTTTCCGTTTGCCAAAAATGTCTATCATTCTTTCCATGTCTTCTTTCATCATACGATTTGCGTACTCCCTTTCAATGTTTATCAGTGCTATGTTGCCAAGCCGCTTTTCGCCCATGGTACTCCGAAGGTACGTCTTCAATCTTCGCAGCCCGCTGAATGACCTTTCGGCGGAACACGATGTTGCCGGAATCACTGCTAAAATGGTAGCGGCTTTCGTGAACTCAGGCACCATTTCACACAATTCGTTTTTGTAAAGCAGATCTATGACATTTGAAGCTGTTAGTACACGATCGCAAGAGGCGTCAGCGTTACTTTGTTTGAATTGGTTAAAAAGTCTCTGATCGACTTCTATTAGATCTTTGTCGAGACCATAGAAGTTACCAACGAGTTCGTAATCTGACTCTGATGGTTTTTCGCTCAGAACAACTGCACCCAAAGCACAGAGCACGTCTTGGTCATTTCCTTGAAAACGAGTATCCAGCTCTGCCAAAACCTGGTCAAGAGATTTGTAATAGCTATTGAGTATTGACTCTATATAGTGCTGCATAGGTGTCATCGCTTCGGTGTTCGATGTTGCTGACTCGCCAACGAGATATTGTACACGGCGAGAAGGTTTTTTTCCGTGGTACACGTGCATCACGAAAGTTGACAAATTTAGTATTCTGGGTCCAGCTTTTAATGTCACTGCTAATTTGATCGGCTCGTTTCCAAATCAGTTCGTAGCTTTCCTCGGTACGGCATTCTCTCAATGTCTTCATGGTAAGTGTCGCGTTTCGTCGAGCGTTAATAACATCAACGTTCTTACCCTGTAAATAAGTACTCAGAGCACTGGTGTTTGACAAGATGACTTTCAGTATACATAGTCCCAGAACAAACTCAAAATCGCAGATGGCATTTAGCAGGGCTCTGCTATCGGAATAAGTTTTAGGGTCTTTGTCGTTGGCCAGTTTAATTAGGGCTTTCACAATTCGCTCGATCTGTTCAGTTACAGCCTTGACCGCTTCCCATCGACAAGACCAACGCGTTACACTTAGGGATTTAAGTGTCAACATCAAATGATCGCGTTCGACTTCAATATCACCGAACATGGCGTGCCGTTTCGAACTTGCCTCAAGGAGATTGTACAGATTCTGAATAGTCCCGAGTGCATTACGCAGTGGTTCGACTTCTGACATCGTGTCTTGCAACGCTAGGTTAAGTAAATGTCCGTAACAATGCACATATATCGCACGTGGAGAACAGTCCTTCATCCGCGCGGCTACTCCCTTTTCTTTGCCACTCATGTTAGCTGCACCGTCAAAACATTCGCCAACTATATTGATCAAGTCCAGGTTGAGATCGGAGATCGCCTTCGTTATCAGATCGTATAGCGTTTTGCCATCGGTTGTTTTCGTTTCGTAAAAGCCGACGAAAGCTTCTTTTTTAACCCCATCGGCGATAAAACTAAGGCATATGGAGACTTGCTCATGACGACTGATGTCGGATGTTTCGTCCACGATCACACCAAACGGCCCACTAGCGATGCAATCCTGCTGAATTCTTCAGTTCTAGTATAAGATCAGCTAATATTTGAAGAATTTCGTTTTGAATCTCTGGCGCAGTCCATTGCGCATGTTTTTTTAACTGAGTTTTCAACTTTTGTTCGAGCCATGGAATGTCGATGCAGCGTAAACGCAGCAATTCCAGAAAGTTGCCATGCACGGTTTCCGTCGGAGAAGGAGGCGATATCATCACGTTTCTCTTCATGCCCTCTTTGGGCGATGTTCTGTTGGGCCGTGTAGAATAAAGATTCCATAATGACTTTCATATACTTGCGGTTCATTTCAACAAAGTCCTTGTGAGCGGTATGCAGTTGTTTCATGACCGATGTTTGTTGTCTCATGTTCGATCGATAGCTTATCCATTTAGCCATGGCTTCTTCGTGGTTCGCGCTGATGTGGTGTTTCTTTAGTCGCTCCGTTTTCTTCCAGTTGGTGAAATGAAAAGAATCATCATTCAAAAAGCGTTCACATGCGAAAAAAGACGCCTCGTGATTGACAATCGAATAGTTCAGCCAAAGGTACTGTTTGTAGCCTGGAAATCTCTCTGGAAAGACTCGTTGCCAAACGTGGTGGGATTATACTTGTCCAGTACTGGTTGTCGAGGGCCATCCAGGTCGCTATTCGACATCACCAGAACGTCGCCATTGGGATCGTAGGATTCTTTTTCTTTCTGGTCAAAATTTATTTCTGGAGACTCGATTATACGATTAATCTCCGGCGATAGAGAGCTATCTCCAGGTGAAGAAGGGAATTCGCCCATATTCTCAGGCTGGGAATCGACCAAATGATTATAATCAAATGTAGTTGACGGTATATCCAAGCAGTCCGAGTTTGTATTACTTTTACGTGTTTCCAATGATTCTGCGTTCTACGTTTGTTCCACATATTGGTGGAACCAAAGGGAGCAAAGACAATGAAATTTCTTCTAACTGAAATGCATCCGATGAGACTGAATTTGTATCAAATTGTGATATAGTCGTGTTGTCCGTGTTGTCTTCACATTTTGACGTGTCTACAAGTTTTCCTTGTTCCGATGTATCCCGAACACTCTCAGATGAATTCACCACACTTTTCACAGAATCGTTTGGAGTCGGATCTAGTTTAGGTCGTTTGGCTACGCCTACGGGTTCATTGTCATATTTCCTGGTGAAGTTCAGTTGGGTTTGACTTTTGAGAAGGGGATATGACTGTAGTAAATTCACATTTTTTCCGAGGTGTTGACTTTTGGCATGGCGGTCTTTGTAATCGGAGTCAATGACTTTACTGCATTCAGAACAACTGACGCGAAGACGGTAAGCGTGATTCTGACTCTTCTGAGACTGTTTAGACCGTTTGCCATCCATAAATCTATTAGGTGATGAGCGGACTGAGACTAGTGTCCTGTGTCTTGTTACGAACACCGTAAAAAGAATCTTAGTCGAGGCAATTAAATTTTTTTAATGTACTTATTATAAAGTATAAACCACACGATAGATCCACTCTACACACGAGCTCCTACATGTAAAACGCTCCTCAATACAATAACTTTACCACACGTTCTATTTATTATAAACAACAACTCTAATCTTAGCAAAAACAACAATCAACAATGTTGTGAAAGTGAGCGAGCCGCACTTATATAGTGTTTCATCTCAAGCTATTTTAGGTAATTGTATAATGTCTATAATCAGAAATTACTTGATATACTATTTATAGTTCAAGCTTATGCAAGCGTGAAGCTTACCGCTTACGCAAGCGTGACAAAGCACAAGCAGTCTAATGTGAGTAATGTAGCATATCAAATATCAATAATCTAAAATCTAGAATGTTCTGGCGTGTCGGTCTCACAAGACTCACATCACATTGTAAAATGTTATTGCGCGAGGTCTTACTACCATTTGCGATCAACCGTTAGGCGTGAGCGTTTAAACGCGTATGTTTACGTTTCAAACGTTGCAAGTTTCATAGGAAAATTTCGACACTTCAACAATAGCCTAATCAATCATTTGTCAAAAAATGGGCGGATGATCATGAAACTATTGTTGAAGTGTCAACATTTTCCTGTGAAACTTGCACGTTTGAAACGTAAACATACGCGTTTAAACGCTCACGCCTAACGGTTGATCGCAAATGGTAGTAAGTACTATAGTATTCAAAACGTAAACCGCGAGCGATTTCATTTTACAAGTATACAATTATATTTCTATGATATATATATGGTCTCATTCAGTCATTCTCTTATGTTTCTGCCCGAAAAACCTTAATATATTGCCCGAAAAATGGCTGGTTCACCGAATCTGGGAGGGCTGCAGCCCCCCAGCCCCCCCCCCCCCCCGGCTCGTACGCCTATGCTTTGACGGTTGGCAGTTTGCGGTTATAAAAAAGAACGTCAATCTAAAACTCTTCATTAACTTACTCAGTTACCGAGTTCAAGATCACAGAGGTTTGCCTAAGAAAACTGAGATACTGAGTTCGTTATCACAGAGTTTGTCTAAAAAACAATTCAGTCGCGATGATAAATCCTTTATCACATTCGTAACCATTGATTAACCCTTATTTTCCCAACTACGCATAAGCAACTATTTTGAGGGAGTGATTTTCTTTACATTTTAACTAAAAATGTATAATAGAACTATTGAATTTGACTTTTTTGATATCAGGAATTATCGAGGTCTCAAATAGCAGCCTCGGCTTCGGCAGAAGACACAGACTTCGACCTTGATAATTCTTGATATCAAAAAGGTGTCATCCAATAATTGTTGAATATACAATGAATAAATCTATTGACTATATATTATCGTAAATTCGTTATTGTTGCTGTCACTGTCAATTATGTTTACATTTTGAGCGATTTTCGCCTATTTTTTTTCTTTTCAACTTTTAACATAAGGCTAAAATCTGAACATTGAACACCAATGAGACCTTCTCGTTGGTACAGAAGCTGCAAAAAAACATTGTTTTATTTTTTACATTTTGACCGTATTGACCACAAACGAACAAATTGACCACATGTGCAACTTGTCAATCTCAGTTTATGATAGAAAACTTGACTGATTGCTCACAAAAACTGTTTATTATAAGTAATAACATGACTTGAGGGAAATTAGCGATCAAATTTCCCCGCCGCCGAGGGAAGATTTGTGAAAGCGGCCCAAGGACTTTTACAAATCTTCGAGGCAAAGGGGAAATTTAATCGCTAATTTCCCGAAAGGTCATGTTATTAGTTTGTAATATTATGATCGCTGAGGAAAACTTTGAGAATCTTACCGACAGGAAATTTACACGGTTGATCAGAGAAGTTGCATCTAATTTTCCCATGCATGTTGATGAGGGAAAATATACGCAAGCGGGAAATTTAGAAGAAGACAAAGGATTTCTTTGTCTTCTAATTTTCCCTCGTCAACATGCACGGAAAAATTAGAAAGATTTCTTTGTCTTCTAATTTTCCCTCATCAACATGCACGAGAAAATTAGAAGACAAAGGATAAATTTCCCTTTTGCATGAGCGATGAGGGAAATACGAGGTTTACATTCCCTCGGAGAACAAAAGAATCCGAGGCGCGGTATTACTATAATAATTAACTTTATACAAAGATTTCTAAATATTTTAAGAACAGCATATATAATCTATATAGAGGAATGTGTCCGATGTCCAACTCATGTTAAGATTGTTTTGTTTTGCGAGGCAAATTCTGAAACTATGAGATGAATGCTATTCAGTCTGATACAATTGTAATTATATAAACTAGGTAATACTTACTGAGCAGATTTTAGACTGAAAGTTAAATTGGTATTTCCTTCAAACCATTTTTTCGTCCATTTTTGTTTCGTAATAAATACGGAAAACTATAGGTTTCGGAGTAGTTGAATCAGCGACGGCAATTTCATGCCCTTCAGTAATGCCAAGTTCTATAAACAAATTAATGATAAAAAATACTTAATATATAAAGGCACAACAATTTATACCACATTTTGCCACGGTTGCCACATAACAATTTATACTTGATCTGTCCTCTGTTCTGTACCGTTCTGTCTTGTTAACTGTCGTGTCGTCTTGTCGTGTATTGCATGTCGTGTCTTGTCTTGTCTTGTCCTGTCTTGTCCTGTCGTGTCGTGTCGTGTCCTGTCATGTCCTGTCGTGTCCTGTCGTGTCCTGTCTTGTCCTGTCCTGTCGTGTCGTGTCGTGTCGTGTCGTGTCGTGTCGTGTCGTGTCGTGTCGTGTCGTGTCTTGTTCTGTCTTGTTCTGTCTTGTTCTGTCCTGTCGTGTCCTGTCGTGTCTTGTCTTGTCTTGTCTTGTCTTGTCTTGTCTTGTCTTGTCTTGTCTTGTCTTGTCTTGTCTTGTCTTGTCTTGTCCTGTCCTGTCCTGTCCTGTCCTGTCCTGTCCTGTCCTGTCCTGTCCTGTCCTGTCGTGCCCTGCCCGGCCCTGCCCGGCCCTGTCTGTCTGTCTGTCTGTCTGTCTGTCTGTCTGTCTGTCTGTCTGTCTGTCTGTCTGTCTGTCTGTCTGTCTGTCTGTCTGTCTGTCTGTCTGTCTGTCTGTCTGTCTGTCTGTCTGTCTGTCTGTCTGTCTGTCTGTCTGTCTGTCTGTCTGTCTGTCTGTCTGTCTGTCTGTCTGTCTGTCTGTCTGTCTGTCTGTCTGTCTGTCTGTCTGTCTGTCTGTCTGTCTGTCTGTCTGTCTGTCTGTCTGTCTGTCTGTCTGTCTGTCTGTCTGTCTGTCTGTCTGTCTGTCTGTCTGTCTGTCTGTCTGTCTGTCTGTCTGTCTGTCTGTCTGTCTGTCTGTCTGTCTGTCTGTCTGTCTGTCTGTCTGTCTGTCTGTCTGTCTGTCTGTCTGTCTGTCTGTCTGTCTGTCTGTCTGTCTGTCTGTCTGTCTGTCTGTCTGTCTGTCTGTCTGTCTGTCTGTCTGTCTGTCTGTCTGTCTGTCTGTCTGTCTGTCTGTCTGTCTGTCTGTCAGTCAGTCAGTCAGTCAGTCAGTCAGTCAGTCAGTCAGTCAGTCAGTCAGTCAGTCAGTCAGTCAGTCAGTCAGTCAGTCAGTCAGTCAGTCAGTCAGTCAGTCAGTCAGTCAGTCAGTCAGTCAGTCAGTCAGTCAGTCAGTCAGTCAGTCAGTCAGTCAGTCAGTCAGTCAGTCAGTCAGTCAGTCAGTCAGTCAGTCAGTCAGTCAGTCAGTCAGTCAGTCAGTCAGTCAGTCAGTCAGTCAGTCAGTCAGTCAGTCAGTCAGTCAGTCAGTCAGTCAGTCAGTCAGTCTGTCTGTCTGTCTGTCTGTCTGTCTGTCTGTCTGTCTGTCTGTCTGTCTGTCTGTCTGTCTGTCTGTCTGTCTTCAGCACCCTACATTATTTTCTCGAACCTTTTAGTTTCTTTTCTAAATTAGGTCTTGTCATTTTCTCAATGGAAGGAACACTCTGGAATGAAAACAAAGAACCTATTTAAATCTTTGAAAATTTTCATGGCGATAATGTAGATAAGTTTTGTGGAAACACCACGTAAAAAAATAAAATATTACGTTTATTTATTATTAAATATTAGCAAATAAATATTTTACGTGGTGTTTCCACAAAACTTATCTATATATTAAAAAACATATTTACTATTTGATCATTTTGACGCTGAGATGATCTAATGTTTTCAAAAAGGTGATATTGTACATACAGTACAATTCGTGCACAAAAATGATTGGACAGGAAAAGCATGTTATGCATCAACGTTTAATAAAAAAGATTTAACTATATGTCTCACCTGCATATATAATGTTTTATTTTTGCCATTTATTGATGTTGTAATGCCAGGAGCTTTCATTTGACTACAAACCAGTAAAGATAAAACAAAAATAATAATACAGTTAAACTGGAAGGGTGCACGCAAAAAGATTAGAAACAGAACCATACTATTCTGGTAGTTATATAACAGTAAAGTGTTGCGTGGAAAGTTTGTTGGGTTTTTTGAGCTCGTTTGATTGATTGCTGAGCAGTCCGAATCCTATATTGATCTCCGGGTCAATAGTCCCGATTCTACGATATTCATTCCCAGGTCAATATGCCCTTTTCTCGGGACGGTAGGTTTTGGCGGGAAAGTTTTCGAGTTGATTTACCGTAAATATGAATAAAAGAGAACTACTGTACGTATTTTCGTTCATATATTCCATTCAAATATTCCAAACAATATATGCTAGAACTTTACATATATTCTTAGTTTTCTTTATAGCTGTTTAACTAGAAACACGACAAAAAAAGGCGAACTGGTGTAAACAAGCGACACGAAAAAGCTAACATGCGAGGTAACGGCAAACTCCGAAGAGGCGAAGACTAAAACACGTTCAAATCTTGAAAAGAAAATTAATTCAGAATAATTCCTTCATTGACCTCATTTTCTTTTCCAAAACGGGAAAATATTTGAAATTCTATTCCGTACAGATCTCGCACTTTCACATTAAATTTAGCAAATGTCTGTTACTGTAGTTGTAATTGCGAACTAACATTACTCACTACATTTGATTTTCAACCAAGTAATCCAGCAACGTTTGAAGAGTGTCTTCGTGTGAGAACGTGAGCTTCTGCGGGATACGACCACATGCAGAGCAGTCGTCCTGTAAGTGTTCAAAACACGATGTTAAAGGCAAAAATACAGTAGAACACTGAACATATGTTATTGTAGAAGGAAAAAGATCTGACTCGCTGCATTATTTCAAAAATTCCTAAAAATTTGAAATTGTTCTAAACGGTTCTAAAGGTTGTAACTTGTAATAGTATAATACTAAAAATTTATTTACCGTGATTGAGTTTCAATAATAGATTACAGTATATGAAAAAGTTTATAAAACATCCTGGGACTCTTTATTTTAAGCGTATATGAAATGAAAATTAAGTTTGTCTTATTTGGAAGAATTCTAGCGGTATTCTATCTGGGGGCTTCCAGCACCCAACCTACACTGCACAAGTGATGCAGTTGTTAACTACCTTTTTCTCTGCTTCAAATGTGTAAGTGTATAAACCATCAGAGTCATTGAACACCATATAATTATTTAATGGATTACAACAACTATATAATAAAGAAAAATAATCAACCCAACGACGACAAAATGTGTTAAAAATCATTTTATAAAATATTATTATAACTAAAGAAACTAACTTTGTTGCTAGTTTGAAAACTTCCAGTGCACAACTAGCTGGAAAGAAACAAACATTAATTAGTCTTGAACATAAAAATGTACTTATGTGTTTTAATATAATGCAGCTAAAACTAAACTAATCTTATTTATACTGGGTATGTCTATCAGTTAAAAGCTAACTGTTCTCCCTAGAGGTCCAGTAAGGGCCATCCCTCATTGGCCCAGTGTTTCTACAGGAGGAAACCGGAGTACCCGGAGGAAACCTGCGATGTTTGGTAGAGTCAAACTGGAAGCACTCTTCTCACATGCGGCCAAGGTGAAATTTTAATCAGATAGCTGCTGAGAGCAGGAATTGAATCTGGGTCGCAGAGGTGAAAGGCACGTGCACTAACCACTGTGCCACCAACACCCTGATCCCTGATCCAACTCTAAGTCTAAGCTCCCAAGTCTTGGCAACAGCCTCAGTTGTTATCATTAGTTTACCTGCTATAACAGCATTGGTTGATGCTACTGCTGGGATAATACGTTTGATAACACCTGGTAATTACAAAAAAGAATTTTAAAAGATGTCCAAATAAGGATCCAAACAAACTTTATGTATTGACCATCATATGGTGCATGGTATGGTGCATGGCATGGTGCATGGTATGGGGCATGGTATGGTGCATGGTATGGTGCATGGTATGATGCATAATGGTGCATGGTATGGTGCATGTATGATGCATGGTATGGTGCATGGTATGATGCATAATGGTGCATGGCATGGTGCATGGTATGGTGCATGGTATGGTGCATGGTATGGTGCATGGTATGGTGCATGGTATGATGCATAATGGTGCATGGTATGGTGCATGGTATGGTGCATGGTATGGTGCATGGTATGGTGCATGGTATGATGCATGGTATGGTGCATGGTATGGTGCATGGTATGGTGCATGGCATGGTGCATGGTATGATGCATAATGGTGCATGGTATGGTGCATGGTATGATGCATGGTATGGTGCATAATGGTGCATGGTATGGTGCATGGTATGATGCATAATGGTGCATGGTATGGTGCATGGCATGGTGCATGGTATGGTGCATGGTATGGTGCATGGCATGGTGCATGGTGTGGTGCATGGTATGGTGCATGGTATGGTGCATGGTATGATGCATGGCATGGTGATGCATGGTATGGTGAATGGTATGGTGCATGGTATGGTGCATGGTATGATGCATGGCATGGTGATGCATGGTATGGTGAATGGTATGGTGCATGGTATGGTGCATGGTATGATGCATGGCATGGTGATGCATGGTATGGTGAATGGTATGGTGCATGGTATGGTGCATGGTATGATGCATAATGGTGCATGGCATGGTGCATGGCATGGTGCATGGTATGGTGCATGGTATGGTGCATGGTATGGTGCATGGTATGATGCATGGTATGGTGCATGGCATGGTGCATGGTATGGTGCATGGTATGATGCATGGTATGGTGCATGGTATGGTGCATGGCATGGTGCATGGTGTGGTGCATGGTATGGTGCATGGTATGGTGCATGGTATGATGCATGGCATGGTGATGCATGGTATGGTGAATGGTATGGTGCATGGTATGGTGCATGGTATGATGCATGGCATGGTGATGCATGGTATGGTGAATGGTATGGTGCATGGTATGGTGCATGGTATGATGCTTAAGGGTGCATGGCATGGTGCATGGCATGGTGCATGGTATGGTGCATGGTATGGTGCATGGTATGATGCATGGTATGGTGCATGGTATGATGCATGGTATGGTGCATGGCATGGTGCATGGTATGGTGCATGGTATGATGCATGGTATGGTGCATGGTATGGTGCATGGCATGGTGCATGGTATGGTGCATGGTATGGTGCATGGTATGGTGCATGGTATGATGCATAATGGTGCATGGCATGGTGCATGGTATGGTGCATGGTATGGTGCATGGTATGGTGCATGGTATGATGCATAATGGTGCATGGCATGGTGCATGGTATGATGCATGGTATGGTGCATGGTATGGTGCATGGTATGATGCATAATGGTGCATGGTATGGTGCATGGTATGATGCATGGTATGATGCATAATGGTGCATGGTATGGTGCATGGTGTGATGCATAATGGTGCATGGTATGGTGCATGGTATGGTGCATGGTATGATGCATGGTATGGTGCATGGTGTGATGCATAATGGTGCATGGCATGGTGCATGGTATGGTGCATGGTGCATGGTGCATGGTATGGTGCATGGTATGGTGCATGGTATGGTGCATGGTATGATGCATAATGGTGCATGGCATGGTGCATGGCATGGTGCATGGTATGGTGCATGGTATGATGCATAATGGTGCATGGTATGGTGCATGGTATGGTGCATGGTATGGTGCATGGTATGATGCATAATGGTGCATGGCATGGTGCTGGATGGTGCATGGTATGTGCATGGTATGATGCATAATGGTGCATGGATGGTGCATGGTATGGTGCATGGGTATGGTGCATGGTATGGTGCATGGTATGGTGCATGGTATGGTGTGGCATGGTATGGTGCATGGTATGGTGCATGGTATGGTGATGCATGGTATGGTGATGGTGCATGGTATGGTGCATGGTATGGTGCATGGTATGATGCATAATGGTGCATGGCATGGTGCATGGCATGGTGCATGGTATGGTGCATGGTATGGTGCATAATGGTGCATGCATGGTATGGTGCATGGTATGGTGCATGGTATGGTGCATGGTATGATGCATGGTATGGTGCATGGCATGGTGCATGGTATGGTGCATGGTATGGTGCATGGTATGGTGCATGGTATGGTGCATAATGGTGCATGCTATGGTGCATGGCATGGTATGGTATGGTGCATGGTATGGTGCATGGCATGGTGCATGGTGAATGGTATGGTGCATGGTGCATGGTATGGTGCATGGTATGATGCATAATGGTGCATGGTATGGTGCATGGCATGGTGCATGGTATGGTGCATGGTATGGTGCATGGCATGGTGCATGGTATGGTGCATGGTATGGTGCATGGTATGGTGCATGGTATGATGCATGGCATGGTGATGCATGGTATGGTGAATGGTATGGTGCATAATGGTGCATGGTATGGTGCATGGTGTGGTGCATGGCATGATGCATAATGGTGCATGGCATGGTGCATGGTATGATGCATGGTATGGTGCATAATGGTGCATGGTATGGTGCATGGTATGATGCATAATGGTGCATGGTATGGTGCATGGTATGGTGCATGGTATGGTGCATGCATGGTGCATGGTGGTGCATGGTATGGTGCATGGTATGGTGCATGGTATGGTGCATGGTATGATGCATAATGGTGCATGGCATGGTGCATGGTATGATGCATGGTATGGTGCATAATGGTGCATGGTATGGTGCATGGTATGGTGCATAATGCATGCATGGTGCATGTGCATGGTGCATGGTGCATGGTATGGTGCATGGTATGGTGCATGGTATGGTGCATGGTGCATGGTGGTGCATGGTATGGTGCATGGTATGGTGCATGGTATGATGCATGGTATGCATGTGTATGGTGTATGGTGCATGGTATGGTGCATGGTATGGTGCATGGTATGGTGCATGGTATGCATGGTGCATGGCATGGTGCATGGTATGATGCATGGTATGATGCATAATGGTGCATGGTATGATGCATAATGGTGCATGGTATGGTGCATGGTATGGTGCATGGTATGATGCATGGTATGGTGCATGGTATGGTGCATGGTATGGTGCATGGTATGATGCATGGTATGGTGCATGGTATGGTGCATGGTATGATGCATAATGGTGCATGGCATGGCATGCATGGTGCATGGTATGATGCATGGTATGGTGCATAATGGTGCATGGTATGGTGCATGGTATGATGCATAATGGTGCATGGTATGATGCATAATGGTGCATGGTATGGTGCATGGTATGGTGCATGGTATGGTGCATGGTATGCATGGTGCATGGTATGGTGCATGGTATGGTGCATGGTATGGTGCATGGTGCATGGTGCATGCATAATGGTGCATGGTATGGTGCATGGTATGGTGCATGGTATGGTGTATGGTGCATGGCATGGTGCATGGTATGTAGCATGGTATGGTGCATAATGGTATGGTGCATGGTGATGCATGGTATGGTGAATGGTATGGTGCATGGTATGGTGCATGGTATGGTGCATGGTATGGTGCATGGTGCATGGTATGGTGCATGGTATGGTGCATGGTATGCATGGTATGGTATGGTGCATGGTATGGTATGGTGCATGGTATGGTATCATGGTATGGTATGGTGCATGGTATGGTGCATGGTATGATGCATAATGGTGCATGGTATGGTGCATGGTATGGTGCATGGTATGATGCATAATGGTGCATGGTATGGTGCATGGTATGGTGCATGGTATGATGCATAATGGTGCATGGCATGGTGCATGGTATGGTGCATGGTATGGTGCATGGTATGGTGCATGGTATGATGCATAATGGTGCATGGCATGGTGCATGGTATGGTGCATGGTATGGTGCATGGCATGGTGCATGGTATGGTGCATGGTATGGTGCATAATGGTGCATGGTATGGTGCATAATGGTGCATGGTATGGTGCATGGTATGGTGCATGGTATGGTGCATGGTATGCATGGTGCATGGCATGGTGCATGGTATGGTGCATGGTATGATGCATAATGGTGCATGGTATGGTGCATGGCATGGTGCATGGTATGGTGCATGGTATGGTGCATAATGGTGCATGGTATGGTGCATGGTATGGTGCATGGTATGGTGCATGGTATGGTGCATGGTATGATGCATAATGGTGCATGGTATGGTGCATAATGGTGCATGCTATGGTGCATGGTGATGCATGGTATGGTGAATGGTATGGTGCATAATGGTGCATGGCATGGTGCATGGTATGGTGCATGGTATGGTGCATGGTATGGTGCATGGCATGGTGCATGGTATGGTGCATGGTATGGTGCATGGTATGATGCATGGTATGGTGCATGGTATGGTGCATGGCATGGTGCATGGTATGATGCATAATGGTGCATGGCATGGTGCATGGTATGATGCATGGTATGGTGCATGGTATGGTGCACGGTATGATGCATAATGGTGCATTGTATGGTGCATGGTATGGTGCATGGTATGATGCATAATGGTGCATGGTATGGTGCATGGTATGATGCATGGTATGATGCATAATGGTGCATGGCATGGTGCATGGTATGGTGCATGGTATGGTGCATGGTGTGGTGCATGGTGTGATGCATGGTATGGTGCATGGTATGGTGCATGGTATGCATGGTATGGTATGGTGCATGGTATGGTATGGTGCATGGTATGGTATGGTGCATGGTATGGTATGGTGCATGGTATGGTGCATGGTATGGTATGCATGGTGTGCATGGTATGGTGCATGGTATGGTGCATAATGGTGCATGGTATGGTGCATGGTATGGTGCATGGTATGGTGCATGGTATGATGCATAATGGTGCATGGCATGGTGCATGGTGCATGGTGCATGGTATGATGCATAATGGTGCATGGCATGGTGCATGGTATGGTGCATGGTATGGTGCATAATGGTGCATGGTATGGTGCATGGTATGCATAATGGTGCATGGTATGGTGCATGGTATGATGCATAATGGTGCATGGTATGGTGCATGGTATGGTGCATAATGGTGCATGGTATGTAGCATGGTATGGTGCATAATGGTGCATGCTATGGTGCATGGCATGGTGCATGGTATGGTCTGCATGGTATGGTGCATGGTATGGTGCATGGTATGGTGCATGGTATGGTGCATGGTATGGTGCATGGTATGATGCATAATGGTGCATGGCATGGTGCATGGTATGGTGCATGGTATGATGCATAATGGTGCATGGTATGGTGCATGGTATGGTGCATGGTATGGTGCATGGCATGGTGCATGGTATGGTCTGCATGGTATGGTGCATGGTATGGTGCATGGTATGGTGCATGGTATGATGCATGGTATGATGCATGGTATGGTGCATGGTATGGTGCATGGTATGATGCATAATGGTGCATGGTATGGTGCATGGTATGGTGCATGGTATGATGCATAATGGTGCATGGTATGGTGCATGGTATGGTGCATGGCATGGTGCATGGTATGGTCTGCATGGTATGGTGCATGGTATGGTGCATGGTATGGTGCATGGGTGCATGGTATGGTGCATGGTATGGTGCATGGTATGGTGCATGGTATGGTGCATGGTATGGTGCATGGTATGGTGCATGGTATGGTGCATAATGGTGCATGGTATGGTGCATGGTATGGTGCATGGCATGGTGCATGGTATGGTGCATGGTATGGTGCATGGTATGGTGCATGGTATGGTGCATGGTATGGTATATAGTATGGTGCATGGTATGGTATATAGTATGGTGCATGGTATGGTATATATTATGGTGCATGGTATGGTACAATATGGTGTAGTGCATAGTATAGTACTTGGTACCATGCATGGTATAGTAGTGCATGGTAAAGTAGTGCATGGTACGTATGTTGCATGGTACGTATGTCACATCGTATGGTGCATGGTATGGTAAATATTATAGTACATAGAAGTTTTGTACAAGGCTGTTGTTGGACGCATATTGTACCTTGTGTAAGTCTGTAAGTTACTCCTTTTATGTTATATTCTTGTGATCTTTTCAACGCCTTGTCAAAAATCCACTGTACATGATCAGGATTGTCACCATCAACACCAACTGCATCTAAAATATATGTCAATAAAATACATTTAATAGTGTGGTGTAGTGTAGTGTGGTAAAGCTTGATTTCCAGTCAGTGGAATTTTGCAATGGAAAAGTCGTTTTCTTTGTTCTGTAAGCTATTACGCAAAACTAAATAAACATACTTATTTAATACACTTAGTTACAGCAAAGAAAGGCTGTCTGTGTGCAAAAAGTTCCACTGATTGGAACACAAGCTCAAGGTACTGTATGTAGTTCAGAGGACTCCAACTGTACAGAGCTGTACAGGTAGAAAGTGGAGCAAACTGAAGTGGAAAACAAAATTGTGTCAAGTACCTCCATAAGGCTTCTCTTCGGGCCACTGAAAAACGTTTGCATATTCAATACAGTGCTCAGGTAGTCTTGGAGTAGAAGCAATGGTACACATTGGATAGTTGACCTTTATCATGACCAAAACAAAACTTAATTAGCCTGAGCACTAAGAGCAGAATCAAGCTTAAACACAGTCACTTTACTTTCAAATACTTTACCTGAGGTGGAAAAAGATCCAAAGTACACTCAATACATGCAGTGATACCAGGAATTATAACTCTTGCATTACCTTTAAAAGCTACATGTGGGTGGGTGAAGTAAACAAGATTCAATTATGGTATTAACAGACATCTGATCCTTCTTACAGTAATAAAAATATTATTATGCACAGTACTACATCACATCAATATTTTGATGTTACATGATTGTTGATCACACCTTCTGTTCCTCCATCGATCATGGGAATTACTGTGCTTTGATCTACATTGCCATCTTCATCATAATCAAGTAAACTAACCTAAGAAACAAATGAACTACCCAAATAAATACACATACCAAAACTTATATGCAAGATGTACATGTACATGTACATGTACAAGCAGCGCACAGTGAATGAATACATGAATGAATGGACAAATGAATTAAATAAATGTCTATTTAATAAATGAATGAATGAACGAACGAACGAACGAACGAACGAACGAACGAACGAACGAACGAACGAACGAACGAACGAACGAACGAACGAATGAATGAATGAACGAATGAACGAACGAACGAACGAACGAACGAACGAACGAACGAACGAACGAACGAACGAACGAACGAATGAACGAACGAACGAACGAACGAACGAACGAACGAACGAACGAACGAACGAACGAACGAACGAACGAACGAACGAACGAACGAACGAATGAACGAGCAAATGAGTGAACGAGCAAATGAGCGAACGAATGAATGAACGAACAAACAAACAAACGAATGAACGAATGAATGAATGAATGAATGAATGAATGAATGAATGAACGAATGAATGAATGAATGAATGAACGAACGAACGAACGAACGAACGAACGAACGAGCGAATGAGTGAGTGAACGAGCAAATGAGCGAACAAATGAATGAACGAACAAACAAACAAACAAATGAACGAATGAATGAACGAATGAACGAACGAATGAATGAATGAACGAACGAACGAATGAACGAACGAACGAACGAACGAACGAATGAACGAACGAACGAACGAACGAACGAACGAACGAACGAACGAACGAACGAACAAACGAACGAACGAACGAATGAACGAACGAATGAACGAATGAACGAACGAACGAACGAACAAACAAACAAACAAACAAACGAACGAACGAACGAATGAATGAACGAACAAACGAACAAATGAACGAACGAACGAACGAACAAACGAACGAACGAACGAACGAACGAACGAATGAACGAATGAACGAAGAACGAACAAATGAACGAACGAATGAACGAATGAACGAACGAACGAACGAACGAACGAACGAACGAACGAACGAACGAACGAACGAACGAACGAACGAACGAACGAACGAACGAATGAACGAACAAATGAATAATATAAATGAATAAATGAATAACTATATTTAATAAGGGTAAACACTCAACACTAATCTAATACAAACGTAAGGATAATGAGGATGCCCACACACAGTGATATCAGTGTTACAACTTGGGGTATATGATTTTATAATTACAGTACGTACCAGCATGCCATTAATCCATCTTCTAGCCACAACAGAATCCAAGCCACAAACAATAATATGAAATCCTGTAAAAAAACATTAATACTTGTAAGACTTTAGACCTCGGATCTACAAGTCTTGAACAGTATATGACTGACATACAGTATCTGATCTCCTTCTGTTGTATCACATTGTACATGCAGCATAAAAAATATATGGTCCATAGAAAAATTATTTGTACTGTACCAATATACTTACTAACCTTGGTAGAAGTCATCATCCATATCCTGAATTTTACAAAAATGTCTTCCAAGAGTTAAGAATTTTAAATAGACGCCTACCATACACAATCTGGTATCCCACCCAGAAATTAATACTCAGACTGACAAAACTGAAGTTACTGTACATATTAGCCTTAAATTGCTCAAAATGTTAGAAATTTAAACATGTGAATGTACTTACTGGAAGAAAGTCCAGTTTCTTTTCAATGAACTCACAGCTGGAGCAAAACTCTAGACTGTAGACTGTAAACTATATAGTCTGTAATATGTCATAACGTAACATAATGTCACATATTTTTTCTGTTATATATCCTGGTACATATATCCAATTAAAATCTGGTATTCAACACAAATCTTAAACCCTACAGTAAAAAGATATGGTGTTACTTGGCAACCCTCAATTCGATTGTTTATGAACTCTGCAGCAACATTGGCTTTAGCTTTTCCAATATCTTTTGACCTATGAAAACATAAAGACTTTAGTAAGGTATTAGCATTCAGTGCCACTTACAGGTTAATCAATGTACTGTACTGAATTGGAAAAAAGTCTCAGTGTCATTAATTAAAAGCAATATTAATTATATGTAAATGATTTGAAAATGATTACCGAAAAAGAAATTGTCTGTTAAGATTGGAAAGATCAATTGTATCCATGTCAATTACATCAATATTTTGAAATCCACAAAGTGCCTAAATTGAAGAATAAAGTATGTGTAGTGTACACACATGTAAGTGTACAAAATAAATCCAGTCTGTATTGCTACTAGTTTTCAATATTACAACCAAAGCATTAATGTAAGTTAACTCCCCAGAAAACAGGATCAACACACTGTACCCATAATATTTTCCAATTAACTCATTGCTACCTTAGTAGGTAGGATGTCTAAGGGTTTGCTTTTGACAAGTAAAATCGTCCAGTGTAAAACAGAGTAAAACAATAAAGTGGCTGTTTTTACCAAGCTCAGACAGGAATGGGTTAATTACTTGTTAATGGATATTGGCAATAAAAAATAAGTTTGTCTCATTTAAAAGAACTCATCAAATGGTATAAGAAGACCTTTTATAATTTTTCCGTATTTGTTTTGGTTTTGGAAATATTTCGACCAAGACAGTGTGCTGTCCACCATCTTGTTGTAATATTGGGTCTAATTAACTAGGAAATTGGTGACGACACAAGCAGGGTAAACCTGATGAAACTAATCCGTGGGTGACCAGTTTTCCACGGAAGGCTTTTTAAATGTTGTGGTTCAATTTAAAATGGAAATAGCACAACAAAAAATTGAGTTTCTAGCTCATAATGCTATAAGGTTGGCAAGATAAAAATTTCACTTTACCCTGGTTATGTCATCACATGCACAATTTTGCATATCGAAAATAATTGTTAAGATGATGGACAGCACACTGTCTTTAGTCAAAATATTTCCAAAACCAAAACAGATGTGGAAAAATTGTAAAGGACTTCTTTACCATTTGACAAGTTCTTTAAAACCTGAGATTAATTATTGCCAATACTCTTGTCCAACTCAAAGACTACCCCTATTGATGAGTAAAACCATCTTTAAGGTATCTAGACAGAGTAAAAACAATAAAGGGACCTTTTTTGGCTATTTTACCCATCAAAGGGAGGACCCTTAGCCATCTTGGAGAACAATGATATAACTGAGATCCCTTACCAGATCTTTCAATAATTCACAACCAAGTCCTCCAGCTCCAACAACAAGTACTTTTGTCGTTTCTTTTACAAACTCTAACACCTACAGTACAAACAAATCAGTTTAATGTACAGTTTTTAATACAAATGACAATTTACAAGTAACATTTCACATTTTGATAGCTTCTTAGTAAAAAAAAATAAATTTACATATTGCAACACATAACAATTGAGTTTTCTACTTCTGCAATTGCAAAAAAAGAAAAAATTTAACAAACAACACAAAAACATATTAAAATGTCGACACAATTTTCTAACCACAATTGATGCGCTATTTTTTTTTTTTTTAAATCCGCACTAAAGATACACATAAAGCTAATATTTACTGTGATTTAAAAAAAATAAGTTGCCTACAGTATATTACTGCAATAATATACCAATTTATAATCGTTCATTATAACACTATTTTATGTAAATATTATATATTACTTTTATTAACTATTTACCTGAGGTCCTGGCTCGAAATCTGGATGTGCTAGCGGTCCATTTCTGTGTAATAACTTCTCCAAATGAGTCCATCTACTAGACTGTTCTGTTTCTCCATCCACCAACATCCTAAACGAGAAAATAGACTGAGTATCATCCGCCATCTTGGATTTCTCCTGTGACAGTTGAGAAACCTTCATTATCGTTTCCAACAAATATAAAATATAAAACGGTTCAAAAAACACTGTTATTCATTGAACTAGTCTATTTTAACCACAATACACCATTTTAAACACGAAACGTTGTCATTTATGCACTTACGGAGACGCTGAACGACCGTCTTCAACTTCCATGATAAAATTTTCCGCACTGGCGCTAGAGGATAACACAATCTGATGCTTTTACAACTGACTTGGTATAATCGCAGGCGCTCAAATCAAACATGGCGGCCCACAGCAGCGAGCGATATTTCTTCGGCTTTGCCAAGTTTTTTAGGTTTGGAAAAGGAGAAAACGTCTCTGTAAGTCTTCAGAACATACCAGAGACAAGCAATGAAGAAAATGAAATGGCTTGCTCTGTTCCAAACAGAATAGACTTCCTTCAAGACGATACAGAATTATGTGTCACTTGGTCTACCATTTTTCAGATGTGCAAAACAAATGGAAGTGTTAAAGTTTGCGGTTGGGGCGAAGGTCGAAGTATTTCAGCGAAAGAAAACATATTTCTTCCTCTGGACGAAAAAATCGTAACCCTGCGCGGAGCCTGGGACAAACTGTTGTTGATTTCCGAGAAAGGTAGCTGTCACGTGATGTGGAATACGCACGATGATTGGACGATGCACCGGGTGCATTCTCGAGACCCCAGTGCCACAGATCACCACGGAAAGACGTTCTTATTTGGTGATACAAGTGACATGCACTGTATCGTTGCAGACAAGGATGGAAAAGCTTATAAAATTGAGGCGGAAAATACCGCCAGTGTATCTAAGTTTCTCTATTGTCCAGTACCTTTGGAAATACGCGTGGATGATGTGAGCTGTGGCAAAGAGCATGTGCTTTTGTTAAATAAGGAACACGGCACTGTATACAGTTTTGGCCTGGGTAGTCGCGGGCAATTAGGCCTCGGGCAGGTTGACCCGGAGAAAACACCCAAGCGCATCGAGGCTTTAGCGGGGATCCGAACTCACCAAGTCGCGGCAGGCGGGTGGCATTCTCTTGCCTTGAGCGAGTTCGGTGATGTTTATGCATGGGGGTGGAATGACTGTGGACAATTAGGGATCACGTGTTTACCACCAGAGGTCCCTCTGTCGTTCTACATGCTGCCGTATATCGTGGAGTTCCCAGACGAGTGCCACGTGACGGCTATTGCGTGCGGCGCACGGCATTCGGTGGCTGTGACGTCAGAGCCACGTGTTTGGACTTGGGGGTGGGGGAGCTATGGACAGCTTGGTCACGGCGATAGACAAGACAGGAAGACACCGACAGTAGTTGAATATTTTAGAAACATCGATTCACGAGTAGTAAACGCTACCTGCGGACCTTGGCAGACTATCGTATACACGGAGAAAAATTCGTAGTTAACTGATATATATAGTTGTGAAATTCATGAATAATTAATGAGGTTAAGAAGCAATCAAAACGTAGCATTCAAGTCACATGTATACGTCTGTAAATCCCAATAAAGATCATCTTTTGGACAAAGTGATCTGTATCAAAACTTATGAATACTAATTAGCTTTATTCTATTGTTTCATTTCACAAATACGACAAAGCACGAGCGGCCAATCTATACGGGGATTTACTTCCCCATACAGATCAGCCGTTCATGCTTTATCTGTTACATCTAAACAGTGAAATAAAAGTAGGGTGCTGCGTAGGCAGTGTTGAAACAACAGTAATCGAAATGGTTAGATATACTGCCGAAACTGAGAACGGAGGCCGAAGTCTAACGTTTCGAGCGAAGGCCCTTCATCAGAGAGAAACGTTAAACCCTAATCAAACGAGAACGCAAGTCATCACAAGTTGGCAGTCACAATCTCAGCCAGCCCCTCTGAATAATTTCCCGAAAATATTATGTACCGTGACAAAGTTAAAACTTGTTTAAAACACTCATGAAACCTCTATTTTGTTAATTTGGGTGTTCGAACGACCGCCACAGAAATTTGTGACTGCCAACTTGCGATGACTTGCGTTCTCGTTTGATTAGGGCTTTAGACGAAGGGCCTTCGCTCGAAACGTTAGACTCCTACGTTCTCTGTTTCGGCAGTATATCTAACCTTACTATATTTCGATTATAGATTTAGATAGATCAAAGTGAAAAGTTAGTAAACTGCCGAGAATAGTTTTGATAACGAAATACTGACATTTTGAGTAAAGCCCTTCATCAGAGTAAAATGTGGATGAAAGGGTACTTTTAAGGTGGCTCCCTACAGTTTTAGTTTTCTCATGGCTTGTTACGTTCAGTCATAGTCTATGGTTATTGCTGTCTATAAAATAACTAATACATAATTATTCTGTATACTGAACTGCAGAAGAAGAACCACACTTATGAATTATTTATTGAATAGTGCTAATATCTGCTGTTACCATGGTAATAATGGCGTTTGAAATTTGTCAAATATTCACGGTTTTCGTCTATTTAGACGGATATGACTTTTCTCTGGTTAAAATTTCTAAAAATTGTCATTTGGTCAGTTTTTTCCACATAGAACACCACAACAAAATATTAGGGAAGGTTGTCAAGACAGATTTTTCGCTATAAACTTAATGGATTAAAAAAGTTCTGTCTTAAAACTAAGTATGTTGTTTAAGTTTTTCCTATTTCTTTATGCACAAAATTTTAAAGAATTTTACCGAAGCAAATGTGTGATATTTGAGCATTTGTATCGCTCGGACGGCTGCTGACGTGACAGAATATCAACTCGACAAGATTGCTATTTACGCATGTGCCGACATCATACTCGTTACCAGTCCTTTCTTGGAATTACTATAGGGAGCCACCTTAGGGGTTCGATCCGCTGGAAACGTCAGTATTTCGTTATCAAAACTATTCAGCAGTTTAGTTACCACCTTTTCGCTTTACTCTATCTAAAACACTGCCTACGCAGCACTCTAGTTTTTCACTGATGTATAGATTGCTATCATAGGTATATGGGTAACCACACTATTGCCAGACATTTTACTTGCTGAAAAATTCAGGCAGTTGTATGGAAGCCTTCCTTTGTAATCTTGTAGACTCTTCATAGGTGCAGGATGCGTCGTTTTCCGTGTTTGACATCACTTGACGACAGCTTAAGCAACAGAATGTTTATCACGAGGAAGAAACTCTGCGTGCAGCACAAATGCTAGCTTTGGTTAATTGTTAATATACGCTCAGTCAATTCTGAGCCAGGCCGGGGACTCAAACCCGGCAACCTTCCTAATGTTGGTGGCTGTATTCTTTGAGCGGTTACTTAGCATTCAGAACTCGGAATGTTACGGGTTGGTTCAGAGTTGACTGAGTATTAACATCTTATGACAGCTTGTACAACAAGAACTAACAAAACTTTATAATGGTAGATTTCAAGGGCGCCGGAAGCTGCTTAAGGCGGCGGGGGCAAGCCATATAAAAAGGGCATTTTTTATCAGCATTAATTTTTGCAAGTGGTAAATAATGTCCGCCATTCTTGCTCTATAGAATAAAATAAAATTCGGCATTTTCATTGGTTGATTGCTTCTCTTAAACCTTCCTCGTGAAACATATTTCATATGATCAAATAGCTTCAACGGGACCGCCAACGAGACAAATAGGACTGCCATTGGCTGCCATTACTCAGAATGGTTTTGCATACTAAACTTAATTGCTAATTTATTACACCCAGGGCTTTTTCCCACCTTCCAAATTTCAAAAACGCCCTGAGAACGAAGGTTGGGCACAGTAACCCAAGGCAAAATTAGTTTGCTGCCTCTGCGTGGTCTGCAGTAATAAGTTAGCTTGTGCGACATTTGAGGTATTAATACAAAAGTAATTTAATACAATAATACAAATGGCAATTCCTTTAGAAAACATTAGTCTTACGAGAAAGGGCAATTGGTTGCCCCCGTGCTGTCCCCGCGCTATGAGGGCAGGGGGGCAGCTGCCCCGCTGGCTCGCGCTCCTGGAAGATTTATCCGCTAACGAGTATATTGTTGTATTCCGAGTTTCGATAAAGTATGATTGTAATGTGTGGAAGAACTACAGTAGCATATATGTATAAAGACTCGCGCCATTTTTTGAGCCGAGTAACAAAGGTAGCTATAATACATGCAAAAACGACTCAAAGCAATGTTATTTAAAGTGTTTAATGTAAAATCGTGTATATATATATATATATAGGAATAATTGACTTCAACAGAACTGGAACACACGATGACGATACTAGCCAGGAGGCATGTTTATATAGGCAAACCCGCAACTTTATCACAAACAAGTTGTTCAAAAAAGATGTCGAGATTTTAGCGAACGAAAAACTACAGGCGTTTGAACCTAGAGGTTTGGAGCCAAAGCAATTTTCATAAGAGTAACCCGACCAAATGGATTTACTGTGATAAAGCTGGGCTTTAGATCAACTTTACCTCTATCATACAAGCTTTCCGAAACGTCTCGATCGAGTTGACGACGAGGGGCGAGTCACTTTCTAAAAAGTGTACGAAATTATTGGATTTCTAAAAATCCTTGAATTTTCTCATTGGATTTTTTGGGAGAATTTTTTGAAAGTAATAATTAATTTTGTCCAAGGATATTGTTCATTTTTCAACGATTTTGTGGATTTTTTATGGATTTTATTGATTCTTCAAGGATTTTATAGATTTTTAAAGATTGGGATTTCTAAGGCTTTTTTGGCAAAGTGTACGAGATTTTTGAAGTGATTTGCTACTCGGTTGACGTGAATAGAAACAATGGTCCCAGTTCTGTTGTCAATTTGTCATGACAGTGCAACAAAGGGTTGTATATTTTACAAATTCTAATAATTCAGAAAACTTAAATATAGGTACCAGACAAGATTTCTACTGCTGTAAGGAAATCAACGTCGAATCTCATGAAAGTATAGAATAAGCTTTCTTAAAGTGCCTCTAAAGCGAAAATTATTATTGTCTTAAATGAAAGAACTCTCAAAACGACAAAGTAACATCTTTTGCAGATCTTCGTTTCCGTGCCTCGTTGTTGAGATATTTCAATTTTTTTGATATGCAAATTAAACACTTTGACGTCACACGTGTATAATGAGTTATCAGAGAAGGTTCGGTATCTAATTTGCTATTATCAAACGAAATCAATTAAAAATCTGTATGTCTAATGCTGTATGCGAAATAGACGCACAGGATCGGCTTCGAAGTGATTTCGTTTGATAATAGCAAAGATATAGAACTTTCTCCGATAACTTATTATACACGTGTGATGTCAAAGTGTTAATTTGCATATCAAAGAAACTGAAATATCTCAACAACGAAGCACGGAAACGAAGATCTGCAAAAGATGTTACGTTGTAGTTTTAAGAGTTCTTTCATTTAAGACAATAATAATTTTCGCTTCATAGGCACTTCAATAATAGTTTCCCCTGACATTTTTATATCAAAAACAGACTTTTAACAGTGAGAACCATGCATATTTTTTTCTGGTACCTATTATTCGTTATAAATAAAGTAGTAGTATATCTACAATCAAAGGTGCAATCGATGTACAATGGTGCATGTATGTGTGTTAAATAATAGTGAGGCCCCAAGTTTCCTCTGATATATACCAGCTCCGACTCTTCGTAAATATGCATGAATAACATTTCACATGCAGCGCTGACGATTGCGGTCAGTAGCGTAACGGACTATAGTTAGGGCCCCTTGATGTATTTATTGGGTTAACTAGCGACTAACCTAATGGGTTAACAGGGTATAGTGGGGGGGGGGGGGGGCACAAATTTCCTAAGGACCCCCGAGCAGTTCTGTTACGTCACTGATTACGGTTTGCTGTTGTACGCAGAAAAACGATTCGAAATCCATCTCCGTGCTGATGGAAAAGCAGAAGGAAAAAATCTTTGACCAAGTTTATCGTGATGTCATTGGGGCAAAGTGAAACTAGTATAGAATGGGGCAAACTAGTATAGAATGGTGCAAAAGTATAAATGCATGTTTCTTTTTTTGGTTGTTTTTGCTTTTGTTTTCGTGCAGAATATATAGCAAGCCAAAACTGAGCTACAATGGTGCGTTTTATGAATAGCTAAATTTTTCAGTATCAATTTGATACAGGAACGTATACACAGCACAACTTTTTCTATTTTCGGCGGGGGGAAATAGAAACAAATTGATTTCACGAACCTTATCCGTACGATCGATTTTAAAATCATTCAGTTTGAAACCGGTCTATGAAAAATCCTAAATTATTGAAAAGCATCAGACAATCTAAGGGTACGAAATGAAGTAAATGTACATGACAAACTTTGATGAAATTTACTTTGATGTAAACCAGATCAAATCGCTTTGAAGAAGCGGCTGGTTTTGAAAATACATATGCCATAGAAGAAAGCACTTAACCTGGAAAACTTCTGGGAAGAGGTGTAAGATCCGCAAAAAAACTCAGTCGTCTATCTACTTTCAACAACCACGAGAAGCTTCAACGGGCTTGTCACTCTCTTCTTGCAATAATGCGGGCGGGCGGAGGAAGTGAATAGGGGTACGTACGAAAATCCTACACTGAATCCACACTTATTGAAATCCGAATCGACAGTTGCCAGTTTTGTGGAACTTTCCGAACTTTTCGCACAATTCACGCAAATTTCATTTCAACATGCCGACAATTACTTGAACTTGTGTTGACTCGTCTACGATCAATTTCCTTCCCTCGTGTCATGACAATGAAAGATCGTCAATGATATAATCCGATTAATAACAAGCAAAATCCATAATCTGAGACAAAATAAGTTCCAGGTTCCGTAGAAAATGACAAGAAAAATCCGCCACTCACAAAATCCACAAATCCGACAGAAATTCGATTAATCCGCACTGCTTGGTTTTTAGGACCAAATCCACCGATCCGGAAACCTATTCACCCCTTCCAATGAGTAAAACAAGACTATTATGGTTAAAACAAACCCAGTGTAGTACAAATTGTTAAGTGTATAAAGGTGGTGCTTAGAGTGTGCTTAAATGTGCAGTTAAATAATATATGGTAATAAAAGGTGGCCATTTATTCCACGCCAGGTAGCTCAGCTGTTCGACGAACACCACCACTGCCAACCCGAGAGCCAGCTGAAATAAGATAAACCACATTGCTATATAAGTATATATCTATATATATATATATATATATATATATATAATTACATATAATTAATATATTAATATATATAATTGTACAGAGTTAAGAATCGAGTTCTATATATACTGTGCAACGGTTGCAGCAATTTGCCTCACAACTATCTTGGCTATTGCACAGAATGTTACACACTGGGCGCAATGGTTGGTGCAACTTGTTTCACAATGCCAACGACGTTGACATGCATATCGGATAAGTGTTGCGAGAGAAGTTAGCAAACCAATGCACAATGTGACATGCATGCTGTGCAACGGTCAAAATCATGCGAGACAAGTTGTACGAACCACTGCAGCGTGTAATATGCTGTGCAATGGTCAATTAAGATCATTACACGAGATAGGTTGCACAAACCAATGCACTGTGTAACATGCTGTGCAATGATCTTGATCCTTGCGAGAGAAGTTGCACAAACCAATGCACTGTGTAACATGCTGTGCAATGGTCAAGATCATTGCGAGACAATTTTCACTAAGCATATTGCAGCGTGTAACATGCTGTACTTGCAGCATTATCTTTGTTCTTCTAAAATATATACTATTTAGACCGTGCATAACTTTTCGCCCTAATCAAGAGTATTCCTTTAAGCAATTAATATATATCAGTGACTTGTACCTGTAGATGGACGTCGAGCCTCTTGTTCAGCGGTCTCTTCCATACCAGTACTTGGTCTCTCAAGATCAGCTGCCGAACCATCATGCCTTGTAGTTTGAGGTGTCCCTTCTCCTGGAGTAACTGGTCGCCCCAGGTCCTTGCCAACGGACCCTTGATATGACGTGTTTTTAGCGCAATTGTTTTCGATTGGTTGAGCCATTCTGATGTCTTGGTGGGAGACCTTGCTCTGCTTGGCGACATGGCCGTGGTACAGGATGAAGACGACAATGACAATTAACAAGAGAACGCCAAACACACAACCCAAAATCAATGGTAATTTACTATTTTCCTCGTCGTCATCCTTCGTTTGCGTGATAACTGGGTCTGGCTGAATGCCGCTGACCATACTGTAGCTGTATCCAACAGTCCCGTTGTCAGCTAAATTTAAAAAAAAAGTAATGATGATTAAATGTCAAATAGATGTTCGTCAAGCCGAAATGCTCAGAAAATGTTTCTGAGCCCCAGTGATGTAGTTACGTGATTACGGTATTTTCGTCAGTGACTATATTCTTGATATAAGACAGCTTCACCTGCCGGTATGAACGGGTTGATAACTTTTTATGGGGTTATGCAATAACCAAGGTTAACAACTACCGATTAATTTTTTTGAAAATTCCTCGCAGAAATCGCCGAAAATGCACTTCTGGGGCATGTGAAATTCAATTCGGGAGCTTGCTCTAAGCTTGCACGGAAATCTCCGCGAGAATTGGAGGAGATGGATTCAGCAATTTGAGCTGTATTTGACGTCGTCTGGCAAGATAAAAGAACCAGAAAAAGTTCAGTGTGCGATTTTACTCCATCTTATTGGCGAAGATGCACTTGAAATTTATAACACGTTTACCTTCGCTGAAGAAGATCGTGAAAAGATCAAAATTTTGAAGAAGAAATTTGAAGATTATGCTAATCCCAGGAAGAATACTGTGTTTGCAAGATACAAATTTTGGGAGTGTAAACAACACGAAGGAGAGACAATCGACCAGTTTATCATCGATTTGAAAACGCGTGCAAAGTCGTGTGAATTTGGAGATCAAACGGACAGTATGATTCGAGATCGGATTGTATTTGGACCCTAATCATTGAGTATATATACTAAGTACCAGACGTTTGGTAGACGTTCGTCACGCTCAATTACTCAGAAAAGATTTCTGAGCCCCAGACAAGGTTCGAACGCGGTTTATAGACCGGTTAGTACTTGGATGGGTGACCGCTTAGGAATGACCCCGTTGTCGAGCTTGGAACTCATATATGTGAGTAGAGTTGTAGTTGATCTCTCCTGTGCTTCGAGGGTTTTTCGCCGGGTTCTCCGGTTTTCCTCCCTCCGTAAAATCAACACCTAACATCTTAGCTGTGATCCGTGGTCTGAATTGTGTCGTATGGCGGCTGCCTGGAGCGCCTTTGATATGCCTCGACACAGCCACGTTGATCCGTGCGTCCTTCGCAATTCAGCCGCTGGCTGCCAGTAAGGATGACTAGCCCCCAGTCCTTTATCCATCTATCCTTTATCCAAACGTCTGTTACATTACATCAATGTTACAGCATGCCAAAAAAAATTACGTCACTTAAATACTTCAGTAAAGTCAGTGAACTTACGAATTTAGTTTAATAGAAATGGCAAACTTGTTTGTGTACATAAAAAAACCCATTTGGCTAACCTGTAATCTGTACTCCATCACTCAAAGTGACAATGAACTCTCCCTTGTTGACTGCCAACTGCAACTGGCTAATGGAGTAATTCAGAGAAATAGAAGGATCTAAAAAATTGAACAATAAATAAATGTCCTTAGACACTTGTTTGTAAAATGTAAATAGCCCGATTATTTCAAAGTTTAGCATATATATTCCGGTTAATTAAGTTAAAACGGACGCAAAGCCGTGCTTTTTTGAACAAACATCCGGCTGGCATTCGGAAGGTTGTGGTTCGAGTCCCGCTTAGAGCTCAGAGTTTTTCTCCGAGTTTAACTTACGACAGCTTGTACAGAAAAAAAACAAACGAAAAAACATTATGTTTGGAAATCCTGATGAAACACGCTTCCGGGTGTTTGATATAGCATCTCAAACAAATCAGTATGAGTATTAAGAGAAAACCGAGGTGAAAGTTCGCTTAATTTATGTGATTTCTTCCACCGATATCCAAACCACCAACACGGTACTGATTTCCTTTGTGTTTCAGTTCATCGTGAATTATTATAGTCCGTTTCAGCTTGCTTTTGAAATTCGTTTGTCAACATTAGTGGAAGGTTGGCAACTACTGCCAACTAGGTACGGAAGTTCGCGAAGTTCATGTGAAGTTCGAATTTAATAAGCTTTGAATTGAATTCCTTTGGCAAAATCACGGAGTAGAAGATTATTTGTTGTATAGTGTTTGATGGAAATGAAGAATAATATAGATACTTCGTTAAACAGAAACAAATTGCCGACTTAAATTTGTATCTATCTCGGAATGCAGTTCTAAACATTGTAAAGTAAACAGTTCTAAACCACGTAAGTTCGGAATGTTTATTTCAATTATACGTTTCGGTTTCAAAAGCAAGCGGAAACTGACTATAAAAAGTTTGAAATACGTGTAATATACATTTATATAGTATAAATTAAGTTTGTCTAATTTGAAAGAAGCCGTGAAATTATAATACAAGACCTTTTACAACTTTTTCGTATAATTCTTTGATCATACATTCTCTGATTAATAAGCCTTTATTTAGTTTCAGAAATTGCAGCTTGATGTTTGTAATAATTGTTAGTTGTTTGCTGTACAAGCTGTGTTAGTAACCAAGCGGTTGGAATTCGTTCCTTAAGGCGGATTTCCATTCAGCTTTTTTTGTCGAGCGAGCGACATTTTGCGATCGCTTTCTTTGTCTCATGAGCCCTCGGGTGGAACGGATCCAGTCGAGAGCCCACAATTCAAAAGAAAGCGATCGCAAATCGTCGATCGCGCGACAAAAAGCACTGAATGGAAATCCACCTTTAGAGGACTGGGCACAGTCTAAGGTATAAGTACCTTAATTAACCTTGCTCCACTATCTGAGTTCTAGTGGCTCAATGGTTAGAACGTCTGGCTAGCATTCAGAAGGTTGTGGGTTCGAGTCCCGCTCAGAGCTCAGAGTTTTTCTGAGTATTACTAACTAACACAGCTTGTACAGCAAACAACTAACAATTATTAAGCCTTAATTTCTTTGTGCAATTTTCCTTTTTAACTATTGAACGTTCTAGAAGTTGAAGTTTAGCAGTTTTGAAGAAATGACAAAATTCGTGTTTGTATACCCGATACATAAGAACGGCCAATCATTTTGTAAAAAGTACAAACAAGCCTTGTTGGTGAAACATCTTCTGACGGAAACTCACAGAAGCTCCATAGACCACTTTCATAATGGCCACCATTTTAAATATTCTTTTATGTGCATCTAAATTAGCCTTTCTGGCCTCGTTATGAAGCAAAGATTCTTTTGAATTGCAGACACACAAACGAGGCCAGAAAGGCTTATTAACTCATTCCTGTCCGGGGGCTTCCCCAGAGGTGAATAAAATCGTCTGGCGTTAGCCAGAATAAAATACTAAAGACCAATTCGGACAAGAAAGAGTTAAAGAGATAGTTTATAACTCATTCCTGTCCGGGGGCTTCCCCAGAGGTGAATAAAATCGTCTGGCGTTAGCCAGAATAAAATACTAAAGACCAATTCGGACAAGAAAGAGTTAAGATGTACATAAAAGAATATTCAAATTAGTCACTATTATGAAAGTGGTCTATTGTCATTTCTAAATTCTGCTGAATTGTGTGCTAATACAATGTCAACTTACTTTGGAGCGGAGACAAAAGGATAAAATTCACGACGATGCTTCCTGGAGAGATGGTGACGTTGAGAATCAATGACATATCGACGTGCATAACATTAGCCAGAGTCCGTTCCACTGTGTTCTCCAATTGGTCCTTTATCGAAGCATCTGTTACAACTGAGTTGTAATTCACATCAAAGAAGAATGTCACTGATGCCGTAAGACGAGGGCTTTCTGAAAAAGTATGAAAAAAATGGAATCAGAATCTTTATACGCATACGTATACGTATACTAGCGTCGGATCAAAGATGGTGGTTGGAGAGTTTCTGCCCCAAAATAAAGATGGCGGTTTTAGAGTGAAGATGGTGGTATTAGAGTGAAGATGGTGGTATTAGAGTGAAGATGGTGGTATTAGAGTAAAGATGGGTATTAGAGTGAAGATGGTGATATTAGAGTGAAGGTTGTGGTATTAGAGTAAAGATGGTGGTACTAGAGTGAAGATTGTGGTATTAGAGTGAAGATGGTGGTATTAGAGTGAAGATGGTGGTATTAGAGTGAAGATGGTGGTATTAGAGTGAAGATGGTGGTATTAGAGTGAAGATGGTGGTACTAGAGTGAAGATGGTGGTATTAGAGTGAAGATGGTGTTATTAGAGTGAAGATGGTGGTATTAGAGTGAAGATGGTGGTGTTAGAGTGAAGATGGTGGTATTAGAGTGAAGATGGTGTTATTAGAGTGAAGATGGTGGTATTAGAGTGAAGATGGTGTTATTAGAGTGAAGATGGTAGTATTAGAGTGAAGATGATGGTATTAGAGTGAAGATGGTGGTATTAGAGTGAAGATGGTGTTATTAAAGTGAAGATGGTGGTATTAGAGTGAAGATGGTAGTACTAAAGTGAAGATGGTGGTATTAGAGTAAAGATGGTGTTATTAGAGTGAAGATGGTGGTATTAGAGTAAAGATGGTGTTATTAGAGTGAAGATGGTGGTATTAGAGTAAAGATGGTGTTATTAGAGTGAAGATGGTGGTATTAGAGTAAAGATGGTGTTATCAGAGTGAAGATTGTGGTACTAGAGTAAAGACGGTGATAGAAGATGGTGATATTAGAGTGAAGATGGTGATATTAGAGTGAAGATGGTGATATTAGAGTGAAGATGGTGATATTAGAGTAAAGATGGTGTTATCAGAGTGAAGATAGTGTAGTAGGCAGATGGTGGTAAAAATATGGTGGGAGATGGTGGTATTAGAGTGAAAATGGTGGTATCAGAGTGAAGATGGTGATATTAGAATGAAGATGATGGTATTAGAGTAAAGATGATGATATTAGAGTAAAGATGGTGTTATCAGAGTAAAGATGGTAGTAGGCAGATGGTGGTAAAAATATGGTGGGAGATGGTAGTATTAGAGTGAAAATGGTGGTATTAGTGGTATTAGAGTGAAGATGATGCTAGGAAAATTAAGTTTCTGTCTCAAAGTGAAGATAGCGCTTTACCAAATCCCCATCGCTCTGGGTCTAAAAAGGATGAGTGGTCTATACCCACATAGTTACCTGTAGTCTGTGTACCGGTTCCGGTGCCAGAAGTAGATGATTGAACTGTGCTTGGCTCTGTACTTAAATCAGTAGTGGACGTTCCTCCTCCTTCTCCTTCTCCTCCTCCTTCTCCATCAGCGTGGACAACGGTAAATCCAAGACGGGAACAATTGCAATCGACAAACACCGTTTCATCTTGTAAAAAGACCTGAGTCTTTTGACACCCAGAAGTAGACCACTGTGCAACGGAATTATCCCAAATCTTGCACTAAAACAACGAAGAAAGAATGGAAAGAATCAAAATGGAAAGCGAGACGGCTCTTGTCTTTGCGCATGTGTCCTTTTTATTTCCTAGGTGACCGTGGAATTATCAAGTAATACCATGATTGACTCGGCTTCTTTTGTTCTCACCGGGTAATTTAATCTATAATTTCCCCCAAACAGGGGAAATTTCTAAAAAACTAAACTAAACTAACCTAACCTTATTTATACTGGATAACTCAATCAGTTATATCTAAACTGTTATCCTTAGAGGTCCAGTAAGGGCCCACCCTCATTGGTCCAGTGTTGCTACAGGAGGAAACCGGAGTACCCGGAGGAAACCTGTGGTGCTTGGTAGAGTCAAACTGGAAGCACTCTTCTCACATGCGGCCAAGGTGAATTTTTTTTTTAATCAGATAACTGCACCGTGCAGGAATCGAACCTGGCTCGCAGCATAGTCAATCGAGATATGGTCTGGAAACTCATCTAAAGTCTTTGGTCTATCTTTTTGTTCGCCTTTATGCATTTTTGTGCACGGTGCACGGTCACTGAACACGTTGTATTTTAGTATAATGAACGAATTGTCCAATAGAAACGTTTCAGTTCAATCACTCAACCGTGCTATTTAAATATTAATAAACCTAAAACAAAGGATGTGCATGGTGTAAGGTACGGTTCGACATAAAATCCCAGCTCATTATAGGCGCTTTGAAGTTTGCCGAGTTTCCAGACCATATCTCGATTGACTATGCTCGCAGAGGTGAAAGGCCTGTGCCCCTAACTTTTTCCTCTAACAGGGCAAATTGCTAATTTCCCCCTCATTAGCATGCATGACCAAACATCCAAACAGTACTCTTTTACCCAACAACGAAATGATTATTATAAGATAATCAAGGCATTACAAACTAATACCATGACATGTCGGGAAATTAGTGATGAAATGTCCCCTCAATCCTCGGGAGATTTGTGAAAATCCTCCCTCGGCTTTCGGGCTACGTGACATTTAATAATAAAGAGCTTAAGCATATTAGGCGTTTTTGAGACACGGACGGTGACTGGAAAAATAGGAATACAATACAGAACTACTGAACCGTGTATTCTAATGAAGATGGTGGTATTAGAGTGAAGATGGTGTTGTTTGAGTGAAGATGGTGGTATTAGAGTGAAGATGGTGGTGTTAGAGTGAAGATGGTGGTATTAGAGTGAAGATGGTGGTATTAGAGTAAAGATGGTGGTACTAGAGTAAAGATGGTGGTATTAGAGTGAATATGGTGGTATTAGAGTGAAGATGGTGGTATTAGAGTGAAGATGGTGGTATTAGAGTGAAGATGGTGGTATTAGAGTGAAGATGGTGGTACTAGAGTAAAGATGGTGGTATTAGAGTGAATATGGTGGTATTAGAGTGAAGATGGTGGTATTAGAGTGAAGATGGTGGTATTAGAGTAAAGATGGTGGTACTAGAGTAAAGATGGTGGTATTAGAGTGAATATGGTGGTATTAGAGTGAAGATGGTGGTATTAGAGTGAAGATGGTGGTATTAGAGTGAAGATGGTGGTACTAGAGTAAAGATGGTGGTATTAGAGTGAATATGGTGGTATTAGAGTGAAGATGGTGGTATTAGAATGAAGATGGTGGTATTAGAGTGACGATAGTGATATTAGAGTGAAGATGGTAGTATTAGAGTGAAGATGGTGGTATTAGAGTAAAGATGGTGGTACTAGAGTAAAGATAGTGGTATTAGAGTGAATATGGTGGTATTAGAGTGAAGATGGTGGTATTAGAGTGAAGATGGTGGTATTAGAGTGAAGATGGTGGTATTAGAGTGACGGCGTTTTTGAGACACGGACGGTGACTGGAAGAATAGGAATACAATACAGAACTACTGAACCATGTATTCTTTGAAAAGATTTGTTTACCCAAAACAAAGACTATGAATAATCAAATATCTAAACTGTTAGCTCATAAGCTTAAATTTCATCTTTGTATCTTTATTTTATATTGTAATGTAATGAAATTATCCCCCTTTATAAAACACAAGTTTTCTACTTTAAATGCATGTCTATTGTAGTAAAACAACGATGACAGGCTTCAACGTTCTAGAAGTTCCCGTCGTCTCAAGAACGTGAAAATGCTCTCAATGACGTCTTGTGTAGAACGACGACGGCGTTCACTTTGCTCTTGGAATTTTAAATTACTCATTATCATTGTTTTGAATGAAAAATGCTATTGAATTCAATCGCCGTCCGTGGCTCTAAAACGTCTGTTGCTTAAGCTCTATATTTTCCCTCACGTCATGGTAAACATGAGATGTCGTCACTTCAATGGTAAATAAAATAGTCGTCTAACCTGATACCCTGCATTCTCCGAGCTCCCAGGATGCAACGGAATACGGAGAACAGCGGGCTGGACCAGACCTTCGACCGGAATGTGATCGAGAGTTTCGGGATTCTTTAACTCCATAAATACGACATCACTGCGTCTTGTAGACGAATTATCAGCCGTGATAAAGTCATACGGATATTGAACCATCGCGGCACACACACCATTACAAAGTTCTTCGCCACCAGAGCAGTTCCACTCGTTGTACAAGCTTTTCAGTTCGCTACCGAGCTTGACAAGAGCAGTGCGGTTGATGAGGCTCGAACAATTGCTACAAGAGACATTTTGGAATACTTGATCGACATCGTCCATGTAGTTCATGTCGCTTCTCAGTGTTCCCAAGGCGGACAAGGCGATAGAGGTTTCGCCGAGTGGCAGGTTCTGACACATGCCGATCAAAAGGTTGTCTACGGTCTCAAGGAAGTCTTGGGTGACGTTATTCACGACAGTAGTATCGACGAGATTCTCGAACGTAGCCAGAACATTTTCCACCTGGGAATATCAAAGAGAAAGAAAATTTACTTACAGTCAAAAGGGAAATACCTTCCCACTTCTTCTTCTGTAGTTCGTTGTGTATTACTGTATTTCTGTAGCGGCTACTGAAGCGTGAGGAAAGTCAAGCGATAAAAGTCGCCAATTCTTGATGTATATTCGTCTGTTGATATCGATTTGGGATAAACATCCATTGTATTATGAATAAATGCCATTTAAAGCTAAGTTATACTATTTATGTATAGTTTTCAACAAAAGATTTTCTCAGGCTTCGGTAGCGGCTACAAAGAAGCTGCTTAAAGGGGCAGTGAGATGGAAAATCTTTTCTTCAATCTCGATTTTATCTAGAAGTACTTTCCGTGTGAGAAAGCATAGCGTTCATATTAAATCAATATCTCATCATGTTCCAAGAGATATTGAGGTTTTTGTAACATGCAAATGCCTTACGATGTCATTAACACCACACAGATCAAACAAGCTTCCCAAATGAAGAATATATAACTGTGTACATTGCAATGTACCATTCATATTAGAACAAGTTGACCTGGGCCCCCAACTTGAACAAGGCCCCCTAAAATTTTTGAGATTTGAATTTTAGACGTAAGAAAACATGAGGCCCAGAAAGCGTAAAGATCAGTAACACTAACTTCATTTCTAGCCAACCCAGGGGACCAATTGAGAACACGTATGTGACGTGTGAAATCATCAGGGCCCCCATGCAAAAATCGACCCATGTGACGTCATCAGGGGCCCCAAATCGATAATTTGCCCCGGACCCCACAATAGACCTTTTCACCAATAGCGGCGCCATCTTGAATTCGCAATGCATTATGGTCTATCCAGGGTAGCAAGCTCCATTAAAAGGGCAATTGCGTAGTGTTGAGACACAATGCGGTAATTTTTTCTTGATAAATACTTTCGTGGTAACAATATCTAAATATAATAATTGTCATATTGGTAAAAGCAACAATTCTCATACGTATAAGGATACATTTCTCATGAATCTATCCTTACACGAGAATTATTGCTTTTACCAATATGACAATTATTATATTTAGATATTGTTGCCACGAAAGTATTTATAAAGAAAAAATTACCGCATTGTGTCTCAACACTACGCATCGCCCTTTTAACTCTTTCTTGTCCGAATTGGTCATTAGTATTTTATTCTGGCTAACGCCAGACGATTTTATTCACCTCTGGGGAAGCCCCCGGACAGGAATGAGTTAATGGAGCTTGCTACCCTGGATAGACCATAATGCATTGCGAATTCAAGATGGCGCCGCTGTGAAACGAGCAACCTCGTACCCAGGGTCTTATCTGCTTTCAAAATGGCGAGATGAGAAGACCTGGCAAAGGCTGGTCACGTGATTCCAAAATACTCCAAGATTCTTGGAGTATTTGGTCACGTGGATAATTTGAGCTTCGCCCGTCCTGGGGGGAGCGGTTAATTGATTCGGTTCTTATTATAAATATAGAATGTTGTTGCAAGTCCTGTAACGTTAAATTCGAGCGGTAAATAAATTAGATATATTTCAAAATTGACGACATTTGCTGAATAATTCATATTTGTTGCCGTCAATCGCCAGAAATGAAGCTGAAGGTGACGAACGATCATAAACTGATAAACAGAAACCCGCTTTCAATAGAACTACTGCGGTTTAATACAGGTACTGCTACATACACTTAAAATATTCGAATGCTGTTGATTGTTGGAAGTTTATTTACCGTCCAGTATAGCACATTTATCTTTTTTGTCCACATGTTTGGGATTTGTGGAAATTTAATTGTTCTATCTGTCGATTTATACTCAAACGGCTTAACAGCATATTCGAGTCTGCTGTCCTCGTTGACTTTGAGGTTGTACTTTAATACAAATATTCGATCAACAACAATACTACGATTGACGAACATTATAGATTAGCACTGAAGGCTTTGGCTTTGTATATTTCTTGCTTGCATAATAAAGCAAATATGTAGTGTAGACGCTTCTTACTAAAGATGGTCATTAACTGATTTTATAAATTTGTTAAGAGAATGTCTTGTTTATATTTGTACGGTTTTTGTTATTCTTGGTTGCTTAAATAGTTCGCTGAATAACAAACGATACTTGTTTATCAGTGACTGTATCGCGCCCCCCGGTACAGTGTGAGTCACTCATCAAAATATTCCAAAATTATTGGTGTCACGTGAACAGCCTTTGCCAGGGACTTCTCTCCGCCCCGCCATTTTCAGAAGGCCCTGGGTACGAGGTTGTGAAACGAGTCGATAAATACAGATTTGCTCCGGGCTCTGATTGGTTGCTCCGAAACAATGAAATCTTTGCACGCCACGATATGATGGGTCTGGCCGTGGTCTCACTGACTCACTGATGCCTTCGTGCAATGTCTTCAGATCGATAGTTACAAAACCTTTCTGAGGATATTAAAATGTTCTATCGATAGTTGTGGTTAAAAGCAAATGGTGAGAGTTTAGCTAGTATTCGAAAATATATAGATGTAAACATTCTACAACTAAGTAGTCGAATAATACTGGCGAGTGTTCTGTTAAAATACAGACTTATGGTAAGTTTACCATAATATGAATAAGAATCTCACCGTTTTGCTGTTGTCCATTCTAAAAACAATCAAAATAATCCCAAAAATAGTATACCATATGTATACTTACTAACTTATTAATAAGATCATAAGGTCCAGCGTTGAGCGAGATCGTTTGTTTACAAGTGCGGATCCATCATACTGTGGCCGTGTAAAGGTTTCATTGTTTCGGAGCAACCAATCAGAGCCCGGAGCAAGTCTGTATTTATCGTCTCGTTTGGTGGAAAGGTCTATTCCTCTCGGCGGCCCTGGCTATCAGTTTGAGCTCATAGAGAACTCAGGCTCGTTGTTTAAAGTGTCACTTATGATGAAAAAATCGTCAGTCTTTTTTTTTATCTTCTCATAAAGTACATTTAAAATGATGGTGAATGGCGTTTGTGGTTTGTCAATATCTCATCTCGTTCAAGAGATATTCACGTTTTGGAAATATGCAAATTTATGGCTGATGACGTCATTTTCTCCAAACGAGCGAAATGAAAATTGTAAAATAAGGAATATCTCTGGAAATAAACAATAGAACGCGCTTAAACTTTGTATGCTTATAGTATACAATAAAATACACATCTCTGTGGAACTTTTGTGATTGCCATGTTAAGCGCATGCTCACAGGTTACTCTAAACCTTAAAAAAGGAATTATCATTTTTGCCTCATTGTTTAAAAATAGAAAGATTTAAACGTTTGAATTACAATGCCTACATAACCCTAATCTTCACTTCTATTCGCTGGAGTAAACGCTACTTGATTGCTGATAAATAAGCAAATTTAATTTTATCATTGGAGGGGGCCAGGAACTAGCAGTTTACACGAAAACAACTAAAGTTCCACAGTAAAACGTATTTTATTTAATACGATAAGCATGCAAAATTTTAGCACTTTCTATTGTTTATTTCTAGAGATATTCCTAATTTTACGATTTTCATTTCTCTCGTTTGGAGAAAATGACGTCATCAGCCATATAATTTGCATATTTCCAAAACGTGAATATCTCTTGAACGAGATGAGATATTTACAAACCACCAACGCCGTTCATCCTCATTTTAAATGTACTTTATGACAAGATAAAAAAAAGGCTGACGATTTTTCATCACATTGACACTTTAATTGATATGTTTACATGAAATAGTTACACTTAACATACATCCTCCCCCCCCCCCCCGATATCTATCAAACTCTCAGCAAAGCATACATCATCACTAGTCATTCCAGATGACTCCTCATCCTCCTCGTCAGCATTGGACTCATCCTCCGCAGCACGACGTCTCCTGCTCGACCGCTTCTCTTCCGTTTGTTCAGGTCTGCTCTGTCTTTCAACGCCCTTAGGAACACCCCTATTGACCAGATCAGTAACGCTGGACGAAAGCTCTCTCTTTGATTCCTCAGTTGGCGGTTCTAGATCACGCACGAGCTCCATGATTACTTTACTTTCACTATTGTCAACAGCTTGCCCTATAACAATTTTAGCCGCTTCTTTTAGGCTTTCCTGCAATTCCAAATTTTTTGCTACAAAGCATAGGAAAAGAAGAAAGAAACATAATTATATAAACAGAAACTAGGCATGCATGGCATGCACGTGGGCTACTGCGTGGCTCAAATTAAATTCCGCTTTTGATTTTATTACATCGTAATTTAACCCCAAGAACTTGACAGCAACAATGTTAACTCAACAGCCATCTTGAAATCTATAATCCAAATTCAACTATTGTCCTGTTATCTGTCACTTTCGCAAAATCCACAAATCCGACAAAATCTCGATCGGAACCGGCAAAAATAATAGATTAATGTACTTTCCATACCTTGAACTTCCGGTTGATCCTAGAATAAAATAAAATAAAATAAAATAAAATAAAATAAAATAAAATAAAATGAAATGAAATGGAATGGAATGGAAGGGAAGGGAAGGGAAGGGAATGGAATGGAATGGAATGGAATGGAATGAAATGGAATGGAAGGGAATGGAATGGAATGGAATGGAAGGGAATGGAATGGAATGGAATGAAACGAAATGGAATGGAATGGAATGAAATGAAATGGAATGGAATGAAATGGAATGGAGTGAAATGGAATGGAAGGGAAGGGAAGGGAATGGAATGGAATGGAATGGAATGGAATGGAATGGAATAGAATAAAATAAAACAATTACTGTACTTTGATTTTAAAAACATTCATTTATTTATTTGTTTGTGTATTTGTCCGTCCATCTGTTCATTCGACCTTTCATCCGCCTATCCATCAATTTGCTCCCTTCTCTCTCTTCATCCCTTCATCTCTTCTTCCCTCCCTTTTTTCTTTCCTCCCTCCCTCCCTCCCTTTCCCTTCTTTCTTTCTTTCCTTCCTTCCTTCTTTCTTTTTTTCCTTCCTTCCTTCCTTCCTTCCTTCCTTCCTTCCTTCCTTCCTTCCTTCCTTCCTTCCTTCCTTCCTTCCTTCCTTCCTTCCTTCCTACCTATAGAATCGCAGTGTATTTATCAATATCTAATCTCCAGTGAATAGTTCTTCTTACCATACTTACATGAAGTACACTACACTACATCCCTCCCCATGTTCATTTTCTTAATTTATGTTCTGTTCAAACGCAACATATACTGTCATAATATATATCAGTAACAAATATCAACTATTTTACACATATCATTTTTCGACAAACTCACTGTGACATTTTACAAACTTTCTTACTTGCTACTTATTTTCAGTTGTTCTGTTCATCATGGTAATACGATGGTCTGTCCCTGTTTCTAGTTGGATATCTAGCAGCTTCTATTTCTCTTTGATTCTCAATGGTTGTGGTATGTCCTGCTGTCTCACTGAGTTCGTCATCGTCTTCATCACTCTTGGTATTTGAATTTGCATGACCAATAAACAACTTGAAGTGTGAGCAATTTCTTGTAATCATGTGGTTTGGTCGAACTGGGCCAGCACCTGCACACAGGCTAAAATTGGGCCAGCACCTGCACACAGGCTAAAATTACATATTAATTTATTTGTTTACTTTGTTTTTATTGGCTTACATGTGTTCACGTGATTCCCATTGTAGCTCTGCTATAAATACGCGTGACCATATGTGAGTTGTTTACTAATTTCTCCTGACGAAGGGCCTTCGCTCGAAACGTCGAGAAGATTTTTCTCTTTTTTTCAGGCCAACGTGACTTAACCCTGGTAATATTTGGATTTCAACCGTGGCCGACGCTGTCCTAGAAGCTTTTACCTGTATACCAACATACAGCGACAATGGTAAACCGTAAAAATTTAAACCGTAAACTTCGTAACGAAATGGTATGTTATATTTCACTATTTTCATCGTCTATCGCCAAACCTTCTCTCCGCTTTTTCGATTTAATTCTTAATAAAACACGCTTCTGTAATCACATTTCTTTCTTAAGCCGTTGCCTACACCACAATGTAGTGCCCAATGGTTTTAAATCTTCTTTTAATTTTAATTATTTTAACTCACAACACGTGGCTAGAAGTGTCATGGCGGCTTGTCATAAACACAGTCGTCGTCTTATGCGTATTACCATTCACTCCATGTCCCAACACGTCAACAAAATTGATTCTGATATTTTGAACGTTAAGACAAACCTCTCTAACGTTTGTCCCACCGTCATATATTCAGGCATCACCCAGTTTATTCGCTCGTTGAACTCGAAATTTTACACGTTTCTCAAGGCGAGTAAAACTTCGAATTTCAATACTCTTGTAGGCCCTCGTCCCGTTTCGAATTCTAACCACACTAACTCCACCAGTAATGTCAATTTAGTGGTCACGATTCCTCCTGATTTGCCCTTGTCTGACCCTGAGAGATCTGTCCTTGCGAAAGGTCTCAAATTTGTTCCAAACCCTGGGCCCATAGACTCCTTCTCAGTGAAGGAGGACACCGAAACTTTCTTTAGAAGACTAAGACTTAAGGCACATTTTCACAATAATTCCTCCATCCAACAAAAGGATGTTTTTGAGGCTGCTAATCCTAAAAAATCTTCCTGGTCTCCTCCTGAAGGCCAATTTGGCTCCCTTGATCTTTTCATTCGACAATGTCGACATGATATAGATCAGCTCCCACCTTTTAGGCCCAAAAGGCCATCTAATCTCAGCTCTAGTGAATTAAGTGCTTTAAAATCATTGCGTAGCTGGAATGATATTGTCATCAAACCTGCTGACAAAGGTGGTGCTTTGGTTGTCTGGAGAGCTGATTTGTACCGCGAAGAGGCTCAAAGCCAACTAAACGACACTGCTTTTTACAGCAGAGTTGATGGTGATTTGACATCCCAACACAACACCACCATTCGATCCACCATCAACAACCTCATCACCACTGGGGAATTGCCTGATACAGCAAGCAATCTCCTAACCACCACTCCACGCACACCTGTCATGTACTTCCTTCCCAAAATTCACAAACCCAACAACCCAGGTAGACCTATAGTGTCTGCTTGTGGTTGCCCTACCCAAGCCATTTCATCCTACCTTGACCACATCATGGCGCCCTTGGTTAAGAATTTATCTTCTTACATCAAGGACACCAAACATGCTCTGAAAATTTGTGACCACATTAGTTTTCAGGGTTCACATCATTTCATCTTCACCATGGATGTTAAATCACTTTACACTGTCATCCCGCATCACGATGGTCTTCAAGCACTTAAATATTTCTTTGATCAACGCACAACTCGGGAGCCATCGACCACTACTTTGTTACGCCTGGCCGAGTTAGTGCTCACCCTCAACAATTTTTCATTTGATGGTGAGCATTACCAACAAGTTAGTGGTGTAGCCATGGGTACCAAAATGGGCCCTAACTATGCCAACTTATTTGTTGGTTATGTGGAAAAACAAATCTTTGAACAATACACTGGTTTCCTACCTGACTACTATGGTCGGTTCATTGATGATTGCTTAGGCACTGCATCATGTTCGCGCGCTGACCTGGTTTGCTTCATTAACTATGTTAATGACTTCCACCCAGCACTCCAGTTCACATGGGAGATCAGTGAGACTAGTGTGTCGTTCTTAGATATTCTTGTCTCCATTAATGGTAATAAGCTGAGCACTTCTGTCTTTTACAAGACCACTGACTCTCATAGCTACCTCCTCTTCTCCTCCCATCATCCTAAACACACCAAAACTTCCATTCCTTTCTCTCAATTTCTTCGTCTTCCCCACCTCTGCAGTGAAGATGACGATTTCAATGCCAAATGTTTGGAAATGAGAAACTTTTTTGTTGATCGCGGTTATCCTTCCCACCTCTTAGACACTGCCTTACACAAGGTCTCCAACATTTCCCGTTCAGACACCTTAAGCGAACCTTTGGCTACCATTTCTAATGAAAAAGTACCTCTAGTTCTCACTTTTCATCCCTTCAATTTCAAAGTAAGGGACATCATTAACCGCAATTTCGACCTCATTAAAAATGACCCAGAAACATCTTCCATTTTCTCTGAGAAACCCCTAGTATCTTTTCGGCACAGCAAAAACATCCGGGAAAACATTGTTCACAGCTCACTGCAGCAAGCCTTGGTATCACATGTTGGCACCAGCTCTTGCTGTCGTGGTAGGTGCAACACCTGTAAATATTTAGACTCCTCAATTTCAATTTCGGCTCCAAAATGTAGGTTCAACATAACCCACAGTTTCACTTGCACTTCCTCCAACCTCATTTACTGTATCTCTTGCAGTAAATGTCCCATGCTTTACATCGGAGAAACTGGAAGACGTTTAGGTGACAGGTTTGTTGAACACCTTCGTGACGTCAAATACAATGTGCAAAACAAACCTGTTGCCAGGCACTTCAACAGTGCCAACCACTCCTTTTCCAACATGAAAATCTGTGCCATTCAGCCCATTACAGGTTGTAATGATACTCGTCGTAAACAGGAAATGCGTCTCATTTACAAACTTGGTACCATTCACCCTCACGGCCTCAATGAGCGATTCTCTTTCATTTAGCTCACTCCACCACCATATTCCACACCTTTTCCTTAACCTTTTTCCGATGATTTAAATAGTAATTTATAACCTGTTTCTTTGCCTATTTGCAGGTAGCTGACCCACAAATTGGGCCAGCACCTGCACACAGGCTAAAATTACATATTAATTTATTTGTTTACTTTGTTTTTATTGGCTTACATGTGTTCACGTGATTCCCATTGTAGCTCTGCTATAAATACGCGTGACCACATGTGAGTTGTTTACTAATTTCTCCTGACGAAGGGCCTTCGCTCGAAACGTCGAGAAGATTTTTCTCTTTTTTTCAGGCCAACGTGACTTAACCCTGGTAATATTTGGATTTCAACCGTGGCCGACGCTGTCCTAGAAGCTTTTGCAGTTATCATAGTTCCTTTGATGCTTGTGATTTTGTATGGTCTTGGATCAAAACGCAAAACGTGGAGTTAGTTTGTTAATCTTTTTCTGTTGAACCAAGACTTGGTCTCCAACGACAAGAAGGGGTTCCTTTGCCACGCGACGTTTGTCTGCGTACGACTTTCTCTTCTCGTTTGCTACTCGATCGGCTTCGTCAATTTGTTGGTTGATTTTGGACATGTCTTGGATGGAAGACGGAAGTGCAGGTAACTTGTTTCGAATTGTACGGCCAAATAAAGCAGTAGCTGGTGCGATCTTTGTTGTACAGTGGGGCGTCGTGCGATAATTTAGTAAAAATCTGTAGAGCTCCTTCTTCCAGATTTTATTTTCGACGTAGGCAGTTTGGATACATTTCTTGAGGGGCTTCATGAAGTTCTCTGCTTCGGCGTTGCCTGGGGCCAAAGAGGCGTGATCTTGCGATGGTTTACCTTGTTTTCGCTCATGAATTTCTTAATCTCGTGGCTAGTGAATGGTGGGCCATTGTCCGTAATTATATATAGTGTTTGGTAATCCGTGGGTCGCAAAAACTCTTTCCAGACGTGTGATTGTAGATTCGGCTGATGTATTTCGAACTATTTCAACTTCTGGATAACGAGTTCTACCATCAATGATAACGAAAAGTAGATTTCCGTTAGGAAATGGTCCTAGAAAGTCTATGTAAATGGTGTCCCATGGATCTTTCGGAATCTCGATGTTTTCTAATGGGGCTGGTTTGTTTGGCAATCCAACGGATTGGCAGGCAAGGCATTTCTTTACAGAAGTCCCAACCGATAAATCAATCCCGGGGAACCAGACCTTTTCGCGAATTAATTCTTTTGTCTTGACAAGGCCTTGATGTCCTTCGTGAGCTAATTCTATGGCTTGTTGTCGTAATTTTTACATTGGTGAGTTTCCCGACACCATGAAAAGTTTCGTCAAATTCGTCAATCAAAGGCTTTAGACGCTGTGGTACTTTATTCTCTTTAGCAAATGGAGTGAAAATCTCAGCTTTCGTGGTTGTTTGCTCCTGGATCTGGTTTATGTTAACTCGCAACAAATTTAATTCTATGGATGTTTCCCCGCTTAGTAAACACCCAGTTGCATGTTTGACAACAATTATTTTAGCGGTTGTCATTCTATCCTTAGATTCGATAACACTTTCGAACTCTCCTAAGATTGGTAACGGAGTTGAACTGGCGAAAGCAAAAAGGCGTTTTCTTGACGGTAGCAGTCGAATACCAGGTGTTTTCTTTGCAATTCTTCGATACGTTGTTTCGTCAATGATATTTTCGGCCGATCCACTGTCAATATGAACTTGTACTGTTGCATTTCCGATCGTAATATTGGTATGAAAGTTCTTCTTTTTCTTCTTTTTCTTCTTCTTGGGAGTACTGGTGGTTGTGTGAACACTGTAAAGATATGAGTCGGAATCTGATGACGTGTTGTCACCCTCGGGTAAAGTATTCTCATCTGTCTTGGGTACGACGTTACGAATCGACTTATCTTCGATATTCTGACTATTTTCTTGGCTAGATCTGCAGACTCGAGCAAAGTGATTGAACTTCAAACATAAATTGCATTGTCCTTCTGCTGGGCATGGTTTTCGTCTGTGGGGCCATGGGTTTCCACAAGGGTAACACGTTTTCTTTTCAATGTTCTGGTTAGTAGGTTTCTCAGGTTTGGTTGTAGCTTCGCGGTTTCTTGGTCTAGACTGCCGTCTATAGACTTTATGTACTTCTTGGTCGACTGGAGATCTTCCAATTGAATTCCTTGAAGTCTCGTGCAGTGTTCGGGCATAAGTAAGCAAATCAGCGAGTTCCACAGTAGGATTACGAAACGAATACCGTCGAAGTTTCTTGCTGGAAGTGCCGAGTTCGATTTGAGATTTTACTTCCTTTTCTCGAGTCTCTCCAAATTCACAGTATTTGGCGGCAATTTGTAACCGCGTGTGAAAGCCATCAATTGTCTCCTCTACTTCTTGTTTCATGTTGCGGAATTTGAAGATTTCAAACGAAATAGTCTTCCTTGGTGTAAAGTACGTATTCAACGCTTCACAGGCTTTCTTGAAATCTTTCTCGTCACCGCGATCTGGGAGTGTATCAAATATGTCATAAACATCTTCTCCGACATAGTGTAGCAGTAGCGCTCTCCTTCGGCTAGGGTCTGTAATATTCATGGCGGTAATCAAATTGTTGAAGCGTTTCAGATATTTTTCCCATCGTATGGCCAGATTGGACTGGTCTTGTATATCGAATTCGTGGAACGAGGGAAGTGCAGCCATTATGTATTAAATTTTCATTTAACCATCTTCGTCGCCAGTATAGCATCGCAGTGTATTTATCAATGTCTAATGAAGTACACTACACTACACTACACTACACTTCCTTCCTTCCTTCCTTCCTTCCTTCCTTCCTTCCTTCCTTCCTTCCTTCCTTCCTTCCTTCCTTCCTTCCTTCCTTCCTTCCCTTCCTTCCTTCGTCCCTCCCTCCCTCCCTCCACCCCTCCCTAACTTCCTTTCTCTCTCTCCTTCCCTCCATCCTTCCTTTCCTAACTTCCTCTCTCCCTCCTTTCCTAACTTCCTCTCTTTCTCCCTCTATCCCTCCTTTCCTAATTTTCTCTCTCTCCCTCCCTCCTTTCCTAACTTCCTCTCTCTCTCTCCCTCCCTCCCTCTTTCCCTAGCTTCCTCTCTCTCTCCCCCCTCTCTCTCCCTCCCTCCCTCCCTTCCTCCCTCCCTCACCCTTTCATTCACCTACTCACCCACCCACCCCACTCTCGTACTAATCGACCGACTCACTCACCTACGCACCCACCAACACATTCCCTCATACCTTAACTCCCCCTTCTTCTCTCCTCTCACTTCGGCACCACCCACCTAGCTGGATTTCATTTTATACTTACATCTGAGGTTAATGCTACACCTAGGGCAAGAGCGTTCCTAGGGTCTCCTTCTTCGATCAGATCAGTTATAGCATCAATTTGTTTGTCAACATCTTTAGAACTAAGTTGCTTTCGTCTACATTTGATATCACTTCTGGCCGATGTTGTGGCGCCTTTCTCATCTCGAACTTCTACGACCAACGTAATAGTGCCATTATCTGCATCGTCTCCAGACGGTAGCTGAACCTCGGTTGAGAGTTCTCCCTTATTAAAAGCTGATAGAGAGAGAGAGATATAGTGGCGACAAACAAACAAACAAACAAACAAACAAACAAACAAACAAACAAACAAACAAACAAACAAACAAACAAACAAACAAACAAACAAACAAACAAACAAACAAAACCAACTAAGTAAACGAACGAACGAACGAACGAACGAACGAACGAACGAACGAACGAACGAACGAACGAACGAACGAACGAACGAACGCGCACAAACAGACAAATGAAGAACCATCGAATCATTAAAGCAAAGATGAAAAAATGGAGAGAAGAACGAAAACTTATAAAGACGTAACTTGTAAAGACTTGTAAAGAGTAACGTATAAAGACAAATTTGAGAACACACCAAGAAGTGCACGAAATGACTTACGCAAAGGTTTCTCCTTAACGGCACCACTTTTATCACGATATACATGAGAGAATTTGTAAGAAAGGGGAAGGGTTGAATTAGAATAAAAATTAGAGGCAGCCAGGAAAAATGTCGTGTTGTGAGACTCTCCTTCTTTTGGCTCAACATTAAGTTCCCCTAAAAAAAGAAACTTATTAAGTATATATATATATATATATATATATAAATCAGATAAACCAGATTTTGTTGCGTATAACTCGAAGAGTGCTCAATACTTTTTGGTAGAGCAGATATTTATTTATTTATTTGTTAAAACTGAATATACATTGCTACTTCAAGTTGAATATACATTGCTACTTAATATAAAATTAAGTAGCAATTAAGTATTAATTAATTAATTATTTATTAATTAATATACATTGCTACTTATACTGAATATACATTGCTACTTCAAGCGTGACAACCGATCCATGTTCGATGTAACAATGGGCAGTTACGACGGCGCGGAAATTTGCGAACTCGTTGGTTTATTCATATTGAATGAATTGGCGGGAAGGTTCGGCAAAGAATTTGTTGGTTTATATCGAGATGATGGGTTAGCTTTACTCAGAGGAACAAACGGACGCGTAGTTGACCAAGCAAGAAAGGAATTACACAAATTGTTTCAGCAATTCGGTTTAGATATCACAGTTGAAGTCAGCCATCAAACTGTCAACTTCTTAGACATCACGTTGAACTTAACTGACGGAAACTACCGACCATACAGGAAACCAAACAACGAGCCTCTTTATATCAACAGTCATTCCAACCATCCACCATCAATCATAAAGCAACTACCAACATCAATCAACAAACGAATCTCGCGACTTTCATCCGATCAGCAATCCTTCGAAGAATCTGTACCGCTCTATGAAAACGCACTCCATCGCAGCAACTTCCATACCACTTTACGATATACTAACAGCAACAACGAAAACGACATATCGGACACATGCAGAAGAAAACGGCGAAGAAATATCATATGGTTCAATCCCCCCTACAGCAGGAATGTTAAGACCAACATCGGTAAAGATTTCCTACACCTCATCGACATCCACTTTCCTAGGTCAAACGCCCTCCACAAGATCTTTAATAGAAATACGGTAAAAGTTAGTTATAGCTGCATGAATAATTTGAAAAGCGTCATATCAGCCCACAACACCAAGATTCTCTCGAAATCAGCAGCAACCCCACCAGAAAACAAATGCAACTGCAGAAAGAAAGACGAATGTCCGCTATGGGGTAATTGCTTGATCAGTAGCGTCGTTTACCAAGCGAAGGTGGTTGCAAGAGATAATGGTGAAACAAAGAGATACATCGGCATGACCGCCAATAATTTCAAAGACCATCAGAAATCCCTTAAAAACACGACGTACTCGAACGAAACGGAGTTGTCAAAATATGTGTGGTTTGAAGCAAAGCGGACGGCCTTATAACATTAGCTGGTCAATCTTAAGACGTGCTGCATCGTACGCAATCGGAGGAAAGCGATGTAATCTCTGCAACTACGAGAAGTTGTACATCTTGAAAGCCGACAAGAAGAATTTGCTGAACAAAAGATGTGAAGTTTTTTCCAAGTGCCGCCACCAGAGAAGATTTTTGGCGGGAAATATCCACCGCGCGAAGAAGAAAAAGAAGTCACGCCAACTTACGGCAAGACTATGCGCATGCGTCAGCAAACAGTTCAATGAACTAACGGAATCCACTTTTGCCTGAAGATTGCCTACGGGCATGAAACTTGAAGTAGCAATGTATATTCAGTTTTAACAAATAAATAAATACACACATATATATATATATATATATATATATATATATATATATATATATATATATATATATATATTATGTAAGTAATATTATGAATTAAATATTATGAATTATAAATTATGTATATATTCGAATTTTCCTTCACCTAAAATCCTTAGAACACGCTATGTAATCGAGTGAAATGCCCAATATTACTTACAATATACCCAATTCTCTCCTGGCATTACCACCTTATTATATATACAGAACTCGCGATCAAGCTCTCGGCAACACCCTCCGTGGCTCAGTGGTCAGAGCATTGCACTAGAATCGCAAGGTCGTGGGTTCAACTCCTGCCGGAAGGCCTGTGTAGTTGCATTTTTCGCAGCTGGTCCCGGTTTGGTCTTAAAATGTATATATTCTACACTCGAATTTTCCTTCACCTAAAATCCTTAGAACACGCTATATATTATATATATATATATATATATATTTATATATATATATATATATATATATATATATATATATATATATATATATATATTATCCGCTCTACCGGTAATGGTTGAGCGCTCTAAAACCATTGACAAGTTCTGTAATCACTTTGTTACAGTCAATTCTCGGTATATATATATATATATATATATATATATATATATATATATATATATATATATATATATATATATGTACGCTCCTTCACTTCGGTGTTGTTGAGCACTCTGTGGGGTTACCGTGGGTACCTATTAGCGATAATGCAACGCTCACTACCCTTGTGGAAGTTTGAGCACTCTGGGCCTATGCGCACTTCACGCTATCTGAATGTACTTCACCAATGCTGTCCCACATGCGGTTGCCACCGACGATCGCATGTGTATAAGTAATTGGTGAAATTCATTCAGATTGTTCCAAGCTACACTGATGAGCTGTAGTACAGCGAAACACGTGTCTGTAGATTGAACTATATATATATATATATATTTGTGAAATTCATTACTAATTCATGAGTTTTGCAGCCAATCCAATTTCAGAAATTACGTCACATGTATACCCCTGTAAACCCCATACAAACTAGAACCAATGATGCTAATTAGTTACAACCACCAGTGGATGTATACTCTTCTGATACAACCACTAGTGCTTGTAACTAATTAGCAAATTAGCATCTCAATATCCCAAAGGGATTTTTACTATTTATTCATTTCACAAGTTGTTTACAACACTCGCGTCCTTGTTGTATTGAATATACAATCACTCGCCTTCGGCTCGTGATTGTATAATTCAATACAACACGGCCGCTCGTGTTGTAAACATTACACACACACATATATATATATATATATATATATATATATATATATATATATATATATATATATATATATATATATAATTAACAAATGAAACATAAAGCTCCGTGCATATGTACTCTTATAAAGGCAGGTTTGACGTCATTTGAACACGAAAGAATTTACACTTCTTTCGTGTTCAAATGACGTTAAACGTATCTTTATAAGAGTGCTAATGCACAGGAGCGGTATATGTTTTATTTGTTTTATAAAATAATAATAAGAAAAGTCAAGCTAAAAGTGTGGTAGTTTTGAAAGTTCGCCGGATTTTCCCGCCAGGTGACGCCATCCTACGCCATTTTACGTCATTCGTGATCTTCATACTCTTATAAATGCACGGAGCCCAGCCAATCAGAGCGTGCGTAGAGGACACCTTATTTTATAAACATATATATATATATATATATATATATATATATATACCCATATAGCTCTGCCGTTCATGTTGTATATATTACGCTTTGTACCACAAATACAGTTTAGTGTTGAGAACGTATACATCATATCGTAGACAGACTATATCGTTGTACCTCTTACCATTTCACTCACCACTACTGTCATGTCTCCAAAAGACTTGATAATCATTTACACCTTTAATTTGAATAAAGAGTTCACTTCCGCTTCATGCCTTATATGGAGTTCCTCGAACACCTGGTTTTCCAGCAACAGATTATATAATTATTTTGTTTCTTGTGTTATATTTACCTTGCGTTGGTGGTGCGTTTGTTGTAATCGTCACCGTACTTTCGCCAACGTTATCAAGCGCTTGATCTGGGTAAGCAATCAGCCTGAACTTGTAAACACCCTCTAATGCCGTAGAATCAAACCATAGCAAAAGTTTCTTCGTGTAACCATTTTGGCCTCTACCCTCCGGCCTGTTGATCACTCCTTTGACTCGTTTCATGTTACTAAGATCAATCAAGCCATACCCTGTTAAACACCAAACAAAACAAAAACAATTTACAAGCCAAGTATAAGCTTTATTTATCCAGGAATACCTCTCCAAGCGAAATAACAGTTTGGTATCAATGAAAGCCTAATAACGTAACCAGATAAAACTCATAGTCTTGCTACGTAAGATGAGGTAGATCATAACAACCATCATCACTATCACCATCAGCATCGTCATCACCACCACCAACACCACCATCGCTATCACCACCATCATCACCACCATGGCTACGACCACTATCATCATCACCATCTCTACCACCACCATCATTACCATCACCATTGTCGTCATCATTATTATCCCCACCATCTCGATTACTACCATCTCGACCACCACCATTTTCATCACCACTATTATTACCTTGATCATCGTCATCATCATCACCATCACCACCACCACCACCACCACCTTCACCATCATCACTACCACCAACAACTTCACCACCACCATCTCTACCATCATCACTACTACCATCACCATCGTCGTCGTCATCATTATTCCCACCACCATCATCTCGACCACCACCACCTTCACCACCACCATCTCTACCATGATCATCATTATCATCACCATCATCACTACCACCATCACCATCGTTGTCGTCATCATTATTATCCCCATCTCCACCACCACCATCTTGATCACCACTATTATTACCATTATCACAGTCATCATCATCACCACCACCCTCACCTTCACCACCACCATCTCTACCACCATCATCATTATCATCACCATCGTCACTACTACTATCATCACCAACACCAAGCTGGAAATACCATCTCACCTGACTCTTCTACGCATTCCCATTTGAATCTTGTTTTCTTGAAGGATGTTTTTACTTTAGCAATTATAATCGTCTTTTCACCTCTCACTGACGTTTCTAGCCTCACAGTGGGAGGACTTCCAGACACAATCGTTATCTTCACAGAGGATTCATAAAATTCAGTTTTCCGTTTTCCAGTTTTCCAAACTTCAACTTTAAACGTGTAGCTAAAAACATGTCAAAAACGGAGTTTTCAACAAAATATTACCAAAACCAACGATGCGCGGTATGGCCCCCAAAACACGTCATGATTTCCGAACAAAACATCAACGAATCTGTCTGCATTCCTAAACCTTTTTGGCGGGAGAATTCAAAAGTAGTAAATGGACCAATCTTATTTCAGGGATCTTACGGTGTCAATTTCAGAAACTAAGGAATGTAGAATGTAGACGGATTCGTTAATGTTTCGGTAGAAATCATGACATGTCTTTTTTGGGTCATGCCGCGGATCATCTGTTTTGGTAATAGATTACTTGGTGGTAAATACATTCGTACGATCACGATGTATTGTTATATAAGCACTAAGATTCCCCTTGGTCCATAGCCATCAATTCTACAAACAATGGGGTTGTCAATTCTTGTTAATTCGCCTTATTTGTAAATATTAAAGATTTGCATAATTATAGATAAACGCAATAAGCATGCCGGCTGCCAAATCCATCCGATACCTTTTCCCCACAAACAAACAAACAAACAAACAAACAAACAAACGAACGAACGAACGAACGAACGAACGAACGAACGAACGAACGAACGAACGAACGAACGAACGAACGAACGAACGAACGAACGAACGAACGAACGAACGAACGAACGAACGAACGAACGAACGAACGAACGAACGAACGAACGAACGAACGAACGAACGAACGAACGAACGAACGAACGAACGAACGAACGAACGAACGAACGAACGAACGAACGAACGAACGAACGAACGAACGAACGAACGAACGAACGAACGAACGAACGAACGAACGAACGAACGAACGAACGAACGAACGAACGAACGAACGAACGAACGAACGAACGAACGAACGAACGAACGAACGAACGAACGAACGAACGAACGAACGAACGAACGAACGAACGAACGAACGAACGAACGAACGAACGAACGAACGAACGAACGAACGAACGAACGAACGAACGAACGAACGAACGAACGAACGAACGAACGAACGAACGAACGAACGAACCAACGAACGCACAGAACGAACGAACGAACGAACGAACGAACGAACGAACGAACGAACGAACGAACGAACGAACGAACGAACGAACGAACGAACGAACGAACGAACGAACGAACGAACGAACGAACGAACGAACGAACGAACAGACAGACAGACAGACAGACAGACAGACAGACAGACAGACACGACAGACAGACAGACACGACAGACACGACAGACACGACAGACACGACAGACACGACAGACACGACAGACACGACAGACACGACAGACACGACAGACACGACAGACACGACAGACACGACAGACACGACAGACACGACAGACACGACAGACACGACAGACACGACAGACACGACAGACACGACAGACACGACAGACACGACAGACACGACAGACACGACAGACACGACAGACACGACAGACACGACAGACACGACAGACACGACAGACACGACAGACACGACAGACACGACAGACACGACAGACACGACAGACACGACAGACACGACAGACACGACAGACACGACAGACACGACAGACACGACAGACACGACAGACACGACAGACACGACAGACACGACAGACACGACAGACAGACAGACACGACAGACAGACAGACACGACAGACAGACAGACACGACAGACAGACAGACACGACAGACAGACAGACACGACAGACAGACAGACAGACAGACAGACAGACAGACAGACAGACAGACAGACAGACAGACAGACAGACACGACAGACACGACAGACACGACAGACAGACAGACAGACAGACAGACAGACAGACAGACAGACAGACAGACAGACAGACAGACAGACAGACAGACAGACAGACAGACAGACAGACAGACAGACAGACAGACAGACAGACAGACAGACAGACAGACAGACAGACAGACAGACAGACAGACAGACAGACAGACAGACAGACAGACAGACAGACAGACAGACAGACAGACAGACAGACAGACAGACAGACAGACAGACAGACAGACACGACAGACACGACAGACAGACAGACAGACACGACAGACAGACAGACAGACAGACAGACAGAGAGAGAGAGAGAGAGAAATATTTATTTGCATTCGGAGTTTCTTCAGTTTTTTACAAAACTGCTTTCCAAGAAAGCCGAAGATATTTAAAAAGTTTTTTAAAAAGTTAATTTGAGGAAGCAAGTGATGAGAGAGATTTCTTAAAA